>JAQIXA010003730.1:0-13174 GCA_034699045.1 Nanhermannia cf. coronata Gr-Ori-00579
GCAACATGTGATGTTTTCATTGCTTTGCTCGCACAATTAATAATCAACTTCTAGTGAGTTGATTAAAGCCTAGTACTGCAGTAGATAGATAATTCAAAATTCCATTAGATTCTTGAAAGAATTGAATTTTATTGTTAAAATTATGTTAAAATTCTCCAAGTTTTATACATTGTAATTCTATTGTAATTTGAACAATGTGTTAATAACTTATTCTTAAGGATAAGTAAACTATATAGGCAAATATTATATCAAAGTTTAAGTCAAGTAAACGAATAATAATGACTAGATTTTATACTACTATAGACTTACATTACAAATCAAATACCAAAAGTATTATGTAGGGTATTATAATAGTAAGTATAAAATAAAAGAACATTTGCATTTACAAATTTACATTGTGCAAAAAGTAAACCCTTAACTTTATTTAACTAATACCATACATACTATGTATATACATGCCCTATACTTAATTTTCAGAGTAAATATGTATTTAGGGCTAATAAATTTACTATAAATTTCATTCACAGATTCACCCTTATACAAGTATCAGAAATACAGAAGAATTATTTCAACTTTGAATAAAATGACCAAAATAAGGTACTCTTCATCTTTATAACGACTCCTCAGAGTAGAAAAATTTGACCTTTAGATCGTAATGAAGGACTTTATAGAGAAGCTCGACTCTATCTCTATATAGAATCTAAAAATAGCTCAAATAAATTAAAAATAATTCATTACCTTGAAATTCTATCAATATCAATCATTGAATAATTAATGAGGCTTTTGATCGTCTATTTTGAAGTATCATGGTCCCCACCCTTGTTCCCAATTGATTATTATTTTATATTCTCGATTATTGTATAGAAAACTTGTTGATTTCGAACTATACTGATAATATTATAGGGATTGAAATTTACAATTTAAGAACTGAATAAAGGATCTTAAAATAGTTCTTTAAAAATTTATGTGTTTTTTTTCAATGGTATAGTACACGGAGGGTTGAAGAACGGACAATTATGAGCTGGATGATAATTATGTAGGTGGGTTTGGTACTATGTATGTATGAATGATCACAAAGTGTATTGATCAGGTCATTTGAGAATATTATGTCTAGTACCTATATAATAGTACTTACCTAATTCAAAATTTATATTTTATTCAGACCGGAAATGAACTTGGTACAAGTGTTACTGGACCTTTTAAGGTCAGGCGTATGTTCACATTTTTGCGATCAATTTTTACTACCTACTTAATTATCGATTTATATCACCCCTTATTAAATAGATTTAGCCCTATACTCCGTACTTATACATACTAGAAGAGTAGAAGGTAAAATACTCTCAGGTGATTATGTAAAGTGTGTTTTAGAGCTTTAAATTGGATCGATTTATCATAAAATGTCTTTTTTACTTAATTATCTATCTATCAATTTTATTTTGAAACTTTGTCTCATTTTATCGATTGATAGATAGGATAGGATCCTACAGTACAAGAGACATACATAGATATAAAAATTACTTGTAAGATCGTACTGTAGTAGTATCTGTCTAAAATTAACTCGAAAGCTTGATATTTTTACGAATAATACGAGTTTTTTCTAGGCTAGGTTAGGATATCTGTAGTTTACAAAGAATTAAAGTGTTCAATATAATTTCTAACTACTCGTAAATGCCAGTGTCCGTTTTCTGAATCTGCTAATTATTTTAAAGCAAAATATTCAATCTTGAAAAAATTGGGTATGTACCACTATACAAGTTAGGCTTTATTTTTAAATATAAGTAAGTATAATAGTAAGTTCCCATTTAGATGGGATCACACCTTCAAATTTGAGAAATGGTCAAAGTGGAATTTGTCGATAATGGCTTTTTGAAAATTTAAGAAATCTTATAAGGTCTAGTCTAAAAATACTGGTATGATACATTGTACATTACACAGGATCTTTATGAGAAACTCAGAATAGAAAAGCACTTTTTGAGGTGCAAATTGAATTCTACGTTCATTCACACTATCCAAACCAAATATTTTGAACTTACATTCATATAACAAAAAAAAGGATCTGATATAACATATAAAATTAAAAATGTATCTGATAAGAGGAAACCTTCTAGCTTTATGCCTTTTAATCCTAATTCTAATAAAACAAAACAAATTTTTTAAGATGTATACCTATGTATATTGAATAGGGTCTCGATGAAGTTTTTATACTACTCGTAGTAATCATAAGGACTCGGTAATCGATTACATCGATTACATAAAATACCTTTTTTTTTGTAAAAAACTCAACTTTTACATTCTATTCAAAAATGGACATAAGCTTGAAATTACATAACAATGGTATTGTATACATTTGTTGAAAAGATCAGAGAGAGGATCTGGGATTTAAAATTCAAATTTAAAAAGTCTCACTTAAATCCCAAAATCCCTGAGGAAAAGGGTTAAAGTGAAAAACAAATAATATCTCAATTTAATGGCCAAGTTTTATCAGACTTGTAGGAAGCAAAACTTTGGCCAGGCCAGGTGCACCTGTCAGAAAGAAAGAACAGATCTCGTCTACCTACATCTATCTATCTATCTATTTCACCATACAAATAAATACATGTAAAATGACTACATATACTGTACAATACATTACATTACAATGTCCAATTTAATGTGTAAAAAGCAAACATTCGGGTCAAAATAGTTGGGCAAACAAAACAGCAGAGAGGAGAAAACGAAATCGACAAACAAGCTTTTTCAAACTTTTTTTTGATGTTCCAACATAAATACCAGCAGTACCCTTCATATACCAGGAGGTATCTCTAAAGGTATCTGTAGACAACTTGGCTCATTATTTTATGAGATTCTGCACATTTCAAACTTCAATTTGTTGGTACTTAAAAGAGCATTATCAAAAGAAACACATGTGTTCCATTGTACCATAGAATAGGCTTTTTATACAGAGAATACCTATATAGGCATTTTAAAGGTAAAAAAATACCAAAACTTGCGTCAAACCTTCCATTTACTTTGTATTTCTCAAAAGTTAAACCATTTACCATGTAGGTATACATATTAAGAGCACCTTTAAATTCAAAATTCAAGAAAAAATAACCAAACCTATCTCAAAGGTCTAATGACTTGAGTAAAGTAGAAAAAGAAATTCAATATTTCAATCTTTTGAAATGATTCCTTTTGAACTTGAACTAACCTCGAAACTTAACCTTATCTAAAGTCAAAATAAAAATTTGATATTTAAGAGAGTAGGTAGGTACTTTAGGTCTCAATGTTAGGTACTTGTTTGAAATACTGATGATAATATAAGTAAAGTTTTAGAAATAGAAATTAGGTATTACGCAAATGAATCCTACTGTTATTTTTGCCATTTGAACTTAAGTGGTCGCAAATATTTGATTTAAAAATTAATTTGCAGTTACGTATTTCTGCAACTGACTGTCCCCCAAAATAAGCTTATAGATGCTTATCTAATTATATTATTGGTTCAAAAATTCACAAATTTATCTTATTAAAAGTCTTTAATTGGAAATATCTGATCAATTTGACTTGAAATTTTTGAAAGACAAAGGTTACAGCTATCGTTTGAGCGGATTTTCTTAATCAGAATAATGGAATCTGAAAAAATTGACATTTTAGATTCGGTGTACTTTCTATTCGTAAGGAAATATGAACTTTATAAGTTATAATATTGATATGAGTATAGGCAATTCAATTTCTGAATCAAAATATTTTGCGGTTTGAAGTTTGAATTCAATTTCAATTGGATTCCCTACTATAAAAATAATTTTTGAGAAATTACATCTGCCCCTGCTGCCTTTACTACAGTATATGTATTTAGAATACCTACATATCCAGCAATATAATTTATTTTATTTCATTTTATTTCATTTTATATTGAAGTATTATGCAAAAAGGTAGGCACATTTTAACTAATTGTTCCACACCCTTTTGCATTCACAATTTGAAATGTTGAAGGGTCTGAATTCTGAATTCTGAATTTTAAAGACATATTATAGGTAGGTACTTTATCAATTCATTTTACGATTTTTTTTTTGCTAAACTCGAATCTAATAATATTATAGGTATAGAGTTATATATAGGGGTTTTTTGACAGAAATTTAAAAGGCGTGTTCCCCTAATTTAATGGATATAGCATTTAATTTTACAAATTCAAAAACTCACTTCATAATAAGGTACCTTACCTATGTATATTAGTGTACAATACAATGCTTTCTATACATTGGCTTAAACCAACCTTAAAAGTTATAAGTCACTAATGTAATTTATTATATTATTTTACTAAATAAACAACATTAGTTTTCACAATCTCCATCAACCAATATACCCATGCCCATGAACTAAATTGGGAAACCAATAAAATATAAACCTAATTGAATGAAACCAAAATTCAACGACAATACCAAAACTGTAGATTTTGTAATGCTTTTTCTGTTCAAATAAGACTTGATGGAAGATATCTAAAAAAAATTTAAAGATCGATTGAAAATATGCAAAATATTTCAAAAAAAATCAAAATTTTTGTCAAAAATTTCAATTTTCTTGTCTCTTATACAGTCTTTTGAATCCATATTCTCAAAATCTGGAAACGCAAAACAAATAATAATCATTAGGGTACTTACTTATTATGTAATAGACGAGTACGAGTATTCACAAAAAGAATCAACTATATTGTAAAAAAAACTCAAATTTTGCGCTGAGATTATTTTAGAATTTAGAATGGTTTCTATTTTGAATTTTTGCAACTTTTTAGATTTAGAATAAAATTCAACGTGCATTTGTATTCGTACATGTGCTAATCCTAAGTGCAAATCAATTACTTTGCAAAAATTTAAAAAATTTTTTCTAAAAATGTTCTTGATTCGTAGGACCCCTAACTTAAGAAAAGAGAAAAATTGTACTCGTGACAATTCTCTAAAAATAAAATTCACATCATATCATATAACAAAATTAGTCAAAGCCAAAGCCAAGGGTATAATACTAGACTAGGTTGTATTTATCTCTCTAGTACAGGACAAAGTTCCATCCATTTGGGGACAAAAAAATGTCTATCTATCCACTAATTTATGTCTACAAAAAGAGTCAAAAAGCAATTTTTGCTCGAGGCAGAAATAAAAAAAGAGCTTGTCATAAAATACTTATATTAGTAGGTAGGCATTAGGTATTTGTCGCTTTGTCTTTTATCTATTCATACCTGTGTATCTATTGACTAAGTATTGGTATTTTTTCAAAGGTACTTCCTTAATTAAATAAAACCTTTCATGTTAATACATGTATCCGTACATGCTTAGAGATTTCACCTTGACTTGACTTGACTAAAAAATCACAAAAATAAGCCTATCATCATCATAGTAGTGAATAAACAATGTCTAAAAAGCAGATTTAATTGCCAAAACCATCATTTCCGGATAAAATTACCTAAAAAGGAAAGATCTAGCTAATATAATGTACAGCCAGAAATTTCAGAGAATTGAATTTTGCTTTTAATCAAAATTTAACTTTAGAAATAATAGACAAGTAAAGATTCCCATTCCCAGCTCAAAAATTCTCAAAAAATGCCCAAGTTTCATCTACGTTTCGTATAGTTTAGCTTATAAAAATTTCGAAAATCTGCACTTTTTCATGAATCTATTTCTTTTTCGGTAATTGAAATCTAAAGTAATTTTAGCAAAGATTTGAAAAATTTCGGTTAGGTTTTTATTGACAAATAGGCCATATTACTTGCGAGAGAATTTAATAAAAGCTAACTGGTCTAGTTCCTCTGAAGTAATAAATATAGCTAAAGGTCAAAATGAAAACCGAATTTTGACGAGACCAAAAGTCTATACTTAAGCCTAATTTTATAAGGCCCCCAGAAGCGTAATCTAAACCCCGATTACAAGCACTTATACAGATTCTATAGACTTTAAATCTGCTTAATATTATAGTCTTTTAGCTGGGTAGTATCAAAATCAAACCAGTTTCTCGGAACAGACAAGATGGTATACTACAGGGCAAATCGGCGGATTTCAAAATTTTGAAATTTCCAGAGCCTGAAGGAATCCGCATTTCATTTCATGATAAAAGTTTATCGATATTTACCAGCAAGTGTAGAATTATACCAGGCAGATATTAAACGAAGCTCATGAATTTCCAAGCTAGAGTAGAAATTCAAGTAGGTATTGAAGTATTGGATGCTGTGGGCTATTGAACAAGTCTTTATTTTATACAATTTACGAGTTTTACTATCTATTTCTATTATAAGTAAGGGTACTTACGAGTATATTGGTTTGAATTTGAGTTTGAGTTGATAAAAGGAGGCGAAAGCGCATATTGAACAAATTCAACAGATTTTATTAGCATAGATATTGACGCCAAAGGCTTTTTTCCCAACAAAATCCGAGTTGAAATCTGCTGATCTAAACCGAGATTTCCCATATTCATGCCATATTACTCAAATTCAAATTCTATCTACTACTACTTAATATATTTTAAGTACCTACCTACTGTTTATAGAAAAATGGTTAAAAGTGATTAACCTAGTATAGGACTTGTATATACGAGTAGATATTGTAGATATGGAGCTCTGCTCTGAAGTTTAAAGTTTAGGAATCTCTTTATAAATGTGTGTAAAATAGATTTTAGTTATAATTTTTGAAATATTTTAAGACTATTTTTGAGAATTTTTTATAAACATTTGAGATTAACCCTGAGTTCTGAAGGTTACATATTATTAGTCTTAAGTCTAACTTATTCAAGTTTGATGTATTATTATTAGAAGTTCAATAATTAATAATATCACAGTGCTGATTTCAAGATAATTGGCATTTTCTTTTTGAGTTTTAGGTCAAATTTTTACCTAATTTTAGTATGAATTAAGTAGGGCTATTTAAAATTAAATTCAAATTATGTCAATTGTAATACTGGTAATTTATATGCAAGTACAAGTAACAAATATCTAGATATATTTATTTAAGTATATGTATTCTTTATAAGTACCCTACCCTTTTACGGATAGATAAGTACTATAAGTAAAATCGATGGATTTCTATTACTTAATTCTTGAGAAATATGAAATATTTGGGTTTATTTACCTTATTTATGGATTGGCTCAAATCGAGGTCGATTTTAATGAATTTGTAAATATTGATCGAACCAGTAATTATAATCAATTTTTAATGATTTCTAGGCTCTAATCTAATGTCAATTAAACCTCATAATATTATACATAATATAATAGTAGATTACCTATATGTCTAGAATTTCTCAGGGTTCAAAGTCTGGGAAATTATTATTTTTGAAAACTATAGCGTGTGTTAAGGGACTAGGGAAAACACCAACGGAAGTTCGGCCAGCCTGCAGACTTTATAAATTTTTAAAACTGGGTAGTCTCTCTAGTAATACGGGGATGATCTGTGAGTTTATAAATTTCGGATTATTCTATTTTGCATCAATTTACTGCTTATTATATCCCTAATATTAGTATGCATGTTAAAGTGAGGGGGGTTTTTTGATTTTAAGCTCGTGTCCATTTGAGCAGTATTAATTTAGTGTGTAAAAAGCGGGTTGAAGGTAATAATATGATGAATGAGGGTCTGATTTGATCTGTGTGATGGTCTCTTTGTGTCTGCCAGGATGAATTGAACTTCATTGTCTTGTAATTTAATGATGATTGACATAAATCTCTCAAATTTATTCCAAATATCAGTACGAATACTAAACTACTGTATCAGTAGCAGAGTATATAAGGTATACTAATATTGTATCTATTGGTATATTGGTGTTTGGTTTTAGACAGTAGGAATAGTGTATTAAATATATTAAGTATTTTAGAGGAATTGATGAAAAAAGCCCGGATGAAATGTACAAAAATCTCCCTTTTTTAGCTCGCATTCACATCAAAATTAAAAATTACAAAATATACTCTGAATTTGCCCAAAATTATGTAGGTACCTAAGGGTACCTTAGGCTAAGGTACCTTAGGTATATCAGTAAAAGTAGATTTATTAGGGTATTTCATGCTTAGTTTTTTGATCAATTTGGAGCAAATTCAATATGTTCATAAACTATTCGGTAATCGTTTAGGAGAAAATCTTTTGGGAAACTTTTGCTCAAATATATATATTTTTTGAAAATATCAAGTATTTCAGCACATTTTAGGTGTTCTTGATTAAATTGATAGAAAATTAGAAAAAATTAGAGAAAATTTCGGTTAATTCGGTTGAATAAAAATTAGGTCTTTGGTTTCAATTGGTCTTTCTGACTTTTTGACTAATTTTTTTTTATTAATTTGCATAAAAACTGACGTACCTAAATGCTAAAATCCTTGATCTATGAATAAAATTGCAATTTAGAATTTTTTTTTAGAAAGGTCGAAATATTTAACTACCTATTGATTTTAAAAAGGTCAGGTCGCAATTTGAAAAAATAGCAATTTCTATCAATAAAGTAATCTAACTATAAGGCACCTTATAAGATAAGTAGCTTCAACTTTCAACTGAATGCTTTTATGATGGTTAGGTATGACTTAAATCCTAGCCTTTGATTTATTTTTGAAGGTTTATACAAAACATGGACGGCCGTTCCATATTATTCAACTGCATTCAATTGTGAAATCGTTCGACAAATTGCAAATAAATCCTCAAATTCATCGCTCATATGCTACTACTACTACTTGTTCTTGTTGTCAGTCAATCGTCGAGGATTTTTTTTTTTTTTTTTTGTAAATCAACTAACCCTGCCCTCAGTACTGTACTTTGACTCCCAGCCCTAGGCCTGAACCTCCTGAGGAATCAAATATGATCATTTGATGATGATATCAACCGCAAAAATAAATATCGTATTATTCCATTCTAAATCCTAAGGGGTTTGATATTTTGAGTATATTAACTACAAGGCGAGTGTCAATCCGTTGTTAAAACCGAGTCTAATTAATTCTATGATCCGAATCTGAGCTTTCAAATTAATTTGTTGTGCTCACTTATCTATCTCGAAAAAATACATTTTTACAACTTGATTTAAAGGTACAAAAATTGTATAAAAATATTTATACCTTTAGCTAAGTACTGGGCTGGTTGAACTGCCCCTTTTAGCCTTTAGCTTTTCATTCTTTTTTTGTGTAAAATTTGTCTTGGTGGTTTATTTATGAAGGGTGACCCATCATTGTCATAAAAGTATAATCAATACTAATACTAGTAGTATAAGGATATGAGACAATTTGCGATGAGTTGCTATTGTAGGATTTTAGAAATTGAGCATTTGAACACGAACAATGAATATTTTATTTCATTTTGGTTGTGTCCCTTATATCAGTACAGTCAGTACCCTATTACATAAGTATCGTATACCTAACAATTATAGAAAAAGTATCAGATTTGGTTGAATAAAGTGTTTTGTACCATTACTGTGTATAATATGGTACATACCACTATTTTATTTTATGAATAAAGAGCTGAAGGTGCGAGTGTGATCTAAGGGTATTATCATTATCTAAAGGGACAAAAGCTCAGGAAGTAGTAGTATAAGTATTGCATGATTTGAACTCATATAAGTATACCGTATATCTACTACTAGCAAGTAACAGTATCTTTTGCATAAAAATATTATTTTTGGTATTTTTTTAGATCAAACTTGCCAGAGAAAGTTAAGATTACTCTAATACTGATCATAATGACTGTCGCCTCAGCTCAAAATATGAGAATCTCGAATCAAGAAATGAAATCTTAAAAAATGTCCGAATCAGATTCTTAAATCTCAAGATTTCAAAACCTCAAATTCAGAGATTCAGAGATTCAGAGACAAATCTCAAACTTCGATTTGTATAACTTCAAGATACCTTTACTTGTGAAACCATGATTTTTGATGACAAAACATTAAGGTACACAGTATATACCTAATACATTATTGGATTCAGGTAAAGGCATGACCCGGGTACTAATAATAAAAACCATCCGTTCCACCAATTCTCCATGAATGAAATGAAATAATATCCGTATCCCCATTATAACACTATGAAAAAAAGCTTTTTATTTTTATATCATTCACCCTACAACTTTACCCTCAACAGAGGATCAGCTAAATATTTGATGGTTGATGGAAGTGAAATTTATTAGAGTGTAAGTGGTTAAGTAGACCTTTTATTACAATAATGCTATCAATAGTATCCAGTAGTTGAGGAATCCCTCTAATATTTCACTCTTTCAAAACTATCTAAAAGGTGGGTAAAAAGGTTGGATCAATTGTCCTTATGATAAAAGGGCTATTTTTCTAGAGTTAAACTTTTAGCTTGGTGAAGTCGAAGGCGAAGGTGCTTTTTTCAATTTTGAATTGAAAAGTTAAGTTTCCCAAAGCTTCCTGCTGCTGCTATACTTAGGTATATATCAATATCACATTAGGTTTGAAAAGAAAGGAAAAGTTATTCAATCAGAAAAAAAGATAAAGTAACAGAATTGATCAATATCGCACTTTTTGATTTAGATAGAGTACACTAATATACGAGTACTTAAGTAAGAGTAAAAGTACCTAACTAATTCCTTATAGGTAGGTAATACAGGATATAAGAATCAAAAGACCATTTTATTTTTAAAGTATAAACTCGAATGAATTTGTCCAAAAATGAAATGGATTTGTAGACCTTTCCGTTTCCGCAAATAAGAATAGAATTTCAAATCAATATCTTATGGTTAGTGTAGTTATTAAGTTAATGGAATTTTTATGAGATTTGCTCTAATTTTGAGAATTATTTCAATTCAAGAATAAAGATAGATTTACTAACCAAGCAAGTCCCAAGTATGTACAGGGTGTTCCAAAAGTAATGGGCGAAAATGTTTAGGCCTAAAAATAGTATAGACCAGATCGGATTCTTAAACAAGTACGATATGAAATCGATAGGAAATTTAATGGAGATCATGAATCTGAAAACCGTTTGATGCTAAGATTAACAGATCAAAAGTTATAGGTCAATGGACTGAGGACTATTTCCATAGGAGAAAAAGTGAGATAGGCCAAAATTTCTCCAAAAGACTTGAAATGTCAAAATTCACGTTTTACGAGCACTATTATCCTGGGAATCGTAATTCTTGACATTTCAAGTCTTTTCGAGCAATTTTGACCAATTTCAATTTTTGCAAATTTTCTCCCATGTAAAAAGTCCTCAGTTCATTGACCTATAACTTTTGATCTGCTAATCTTATACTTAGCATTAAACGGTTTTCAGATTCATAATTTCCGTTAAATTTCCTATCGATTTCATATCTTACTTGTTTAAGAATCCGATCTGGTCTATACTATTTTTAGACTATTTTAAGTCCTAAATATTTTCGCCACATACTTTTGGAACACCCTGTATATACCTAACCTACCGCTACCAATCAAAAAAAATTTCCTCGGATTGTAAATAACTTTTTAAAGGGTACTCAAAATCTCATTTGGAGAAAGCAAATATAAGATTAAACGATTTCTACTGGTATAAGCACCTTACTGTATCTTTTTTGTGCAAAAAATCAGTAAATAAGTACTTACATATTTGTTTGGTATTATGGTGCTATAAGTGAAAAGATTATGTACCTAAACTCTTCAATTTTAATTAATACTGATATTACATATTATTATGTAACTTTTTTAACTATCTGACTATGTATTTGTATTCTGAATCTATTTTAAGTGCAATGAGCAATGCCTATATGTATGTCTTTAATTTGTGATTAAGTATAAGTGTAAACTAAACACTTTTATTTGAGTTTATAAATCTCTTATTTATCGAGAAAGAGTAAACATTTTAGGTAGGTATTTGAGATTATTAGACTTGTTAGTTTTTGGCTTTAGATTTATTCAGATTTAGTAAATAGATAAGTTAGGGAACTTGGGTTACAAAAAACATTATTTTTTTAACTTGAACTTTTTAAATGAGTTTATTTTACCTACCTACCTATATTTTCTATGAAGTGCGTACACACGCGTTTAGAAAATTCAATATTTACCTGAGTAATTTCTCTAGTAGATGAACAAATGAAATTATTCTCTATTGTTTACATCTCTCCCTTTATTGAATTATTAAGAAGTATGTATACATACTTTACTTTATGTGTGTATTTTATCTATCATCAACCTCAACCAGGATTTTTATTTGATCTTATAATAAAGAAGTCAATATTATAGCAAGTGCCATTTTATACTTTACTTTATAATTTATAACATAACCCTCTCAATTCACAATGTATACTAACTTGTGTATGGTAAGGGTTAATAAATATTTATTTAATTTATTCCTAAAACTAACACTGAAATTGAAATTGTCTAAATGATTACCTACCTACTTTAACCATAAGTAAACCGAAACTAGATATGTCCTAGGTAAGTACTTACTAGCAATTGAATAAATAGTAAACTGTTGACATTTAAAAGAGATCTGTTAATGTGTCAAATATGAAATTTATTCCAATCTAGTTTAATAAGATCGATTACTTATATTTGTGAATATTACAGTATAAAAAATCTTATTTACAATTGAATTAATTGAATTCACCCATTAATTTAAGAAAATTATTGTCTCAAAATTATGAGCCGATCATACTATAATACAAAAAAATTATACAAATCTAAATACAAATTCAAAGTAGGTACCTATGTACTTTAAATTGAAATTAATTGCACAAAAAGTCTTAAAATTGATCAAAACACAAGAAAGACCATTTAAATTTCAATTTGTGGTCCGGTCTTAATTAATTTTAATAAGTTCTTATAATAATTTAAAGAAAGAAATATTGTTAAACAAGTCTGAAGTAGGTAGAACTATTTCTAAATTCTATTAATAATGCGAATTGCGTTAAAGTTATAAGATTCTTAAATATAGTAACTTGTATAGCGATTAGTTAGTAGTAGGTAGTGTATAAAATTACAATTACCTCATGAAATATAAATATTACCTACCTAGTAAATAATAAATTCCATTTGGCTTAACTATTTACACCTCTTTCGTCAATGCCATCACTCTCTGTAACTAGAGCCCTTTCTAAAATTACACGCCCTTCTTTATAGCGTTGATTTTCTTCTGTTGCAAATTCATAAATCCATCCTAATTTTGCATCGCAATTTTTGCTAAAAAATAATAAAATAATCTATAAGCATAAATAATAATATTAATCATTATCATTATCATTATAAATAGTATTTAGTTTATTGT
>JAQIXA010003731.1:0-13161 GCA_034699045.1 Nanhermannia cf. coronata Gr-Ori-00579
AAACTTCTCAAAAAAGATTCAAGACAAGATCATCTCAAGCCTTGTTCCATCATAGGGTCGAAAACAGAAATGGTTAAATTCCTACACCTACTGAGAAGTTCACATGACGTGAAATTATTCCGCAAATTGGATTCTAATTGGGAATGGAAAGATGAAGCTTTTGAAATCGCCTATGAAATCATCAATTTGACTCAGCCTACATATGTCTCATTTGCCAAATTAAACGAGAAAGGACATGTACAAGCTCAAAACCTTAATTTTTTTGCTAATTTTTTGTCTCAAATAAGCCAAAATGTTGTTCATCTTAAACTGGAATTAAGTCTGCGAAGCCCATTCATTATTGCATCAGACTTCCCAATACCAACTTTCTCAAAACTGGAAACATTAGAAATTTATAATCCTATAACGGAGCCATCTTTGAAATTTGTGAAATCGGTCGTCAGGAATTCACCTATTTTATCTAATTTACGTCTTTTTCATGGTGGGTACGAGTACGATGTCGACTTTGATAACCAGAATGAAGAACTTTGTATCTTGGATAAGAAATCTGCTCAAAATTTGCAACAATTAAGGATAAATGACTCGATTTTCGATTTTGACATACTTTCCTCTTTTGAAATGAAGCTCAAATCTCTATCACTGAACCCACTGAAAATAGATAATTCCATGAATTTTGAATCTGCAAATATTTTCAATTTCCTTCTAACTCAAAATGAGACTTTGATTAATTTGAAAATTCACTTTACAATCTCAAAACATTTGTCTGAATACATGGCTTTTAATCAGTTGGATATACCAACATTAGGCAATGTTCAGTATTTAAAATTGTCATTTGACAATTTGACCAACTGTTATGAGTGGGTCAACTACAATATAGATGAACATGTGTGGCCTTTAGCTCCAATTGATTTGCCAGAAACATTTCCGAATTTGAAGAAGATTTCAATCACCCACTGTCCAAATTGGAATTTGAGTTTTGACTTTGACCTTGAACAAATTTGCCCTAGTGTGAACGAACTCATACTGAATCAATGGACTGACGGCGATTTGACATTTTTAGTTCAACTTTTTCCAAATATTGAAATTTTAAAGTTGGACCTTAAGATTCTTCGAGAAAAGGACGATTCTGAGGAAGTGGACGAATATGGTCCGACTTACAATTATATCATCACTGCATGGTTCACCCAGTTTGAAAATATAAATGGATGGTCAGATTGCCTAAAAGAAATTGAGATCCATTGTGAATATTCCAATCTTGATGATTTTGATTTTGAAGCGCTTGCTTGTTTAACAAGTAAGTTTATAATTTAATATAATTTTTTTTGATTTTTAAAATTCTTATTTCTAGTTATTCTTATAAATAACTAAGCTTAATTACTGATACCTACCATATTTTCATAAGGTTTGAAGAGTCTGAAAATGTGTCGGAAAGAGACGTCTGAAGATGAAGATGAAGAAGATGGATGTCGGGGGAATAGAACCATATCTCCGAATTTTAACCCACTTTTCAATATTCCTACTTTATCAAAAATTGTCCTGAAAGATTTCCTGGTAAAATTTTCAATATATAACTTGATACTAAAATATTATTACCTATTTATATTTACATTTTAACTACAAAATAGTATGGGATAATTTTAGTAAATCTAATTTTTTTAATCTATTACAGATTACAGATGACATTCTTGAGGACTTGTTTGCTAAATTTCCCAAGTTAGAATATTCATAATTATAATTACCTTACTTTTTTATTGAAAATGATTTCAATGTATTGCAACGTGTCTATATTTAAAGATAAAAGTTTGTTTCAATAAAATGAATTTTTAAAGGATATCTTTGGATTATAATGAACTTTCTGGCCTTTGGTAAAGGGTGAAAACCTTAAAGATTCTTTATTTTTAGCAAATATTTTATAACATAATTTTCTAATATTTCTATATTGGAATTTTCTACATACCTATTAATATTATCAAGTCAAACCATATCTGATAGCGATAGCTTATTTTTTTTAATATCACAAGTCAAGAGAAATACTCCTATATGGTCAATAAAGGTCTTTAGCTCAATAATTTTTTAGAAGATTCTGATGTAATTAGATTAATTAACCTTTTTGATAAAAAATTCAATAATCTTATAGGATTAGTAGCTAAAGAATGCAAATAATCTCAACTCAAGTCAAATCGAATCTATTAGGTTATAGGGTATGTTTTAATTTGGTAATGGAATTACCAGATTAATTTAATTTATATATCTTAAAATTTTGGACAACATTATGTATAATGAAAGTACAAATTAAGCATGTATATTATAGGTAGTTTATTTATAAAGTTATAAAATTAATTGTTAGCAACTATTTCATTATTTAAATGAAATTATCACATTCACTTTCAAATTATTGACCTCTTTTCTTATGTCATGGCCAATGACTTCGAACAATTCTCCAACCTATAATATAAAGTAGGTTTGAAAATATTTTATTGAAATTCTTCAAATGTATCATGCATGCATGTATAAAGTATAATAGGCATTTGTATAGGTAGGTATATACAATTTATTTCTTAATTTTACCTCATCAGAGAAGGTATAACTTGACCCATCAAATACAAACCAAAGTCTGGGTTTTGAAAAATTGTTCAAAATTGAGATTTGTAACCTTTACTTATTTATAATATAATATGAACCTCATGCCAATTCATTCTTTTCATTACTTATCAAGTATCTAACTATAATATCTTAGCATTAACATCTTATTTTAAAAAAATATATATAACATTACATAAGGTACCTATGCCTATGGCGTGATTGAATTTAATCTGAAGGGTTATATTATAATTTTATTGAATAGATAGATTCCCTTACCTAATTAAGAAAATAAATATAGATACATAAATGATAAAACACTGAAGAGAGATAAAATACGATTGAAAAACTATGTTTCTTTTTTTTACATTTCTTTTGCATAATAGTTCTTATCTCTATTTTTTGGCATTTACTAGCAGGTATTTGTAATTAAAATACTTGAAATTCATTTGAAATTCTCAAAGGTAGGAATTTCGATCAAAGAGATTATAATATTCTGTAATATTTCAGTAATAGTGTAGATTCTTACATTACATTTTCATTTTATCATATATTTGGTATATAAGTTAAGTTAAGCATTATAAATTATTTTATTTTTCAAAATATATTAATTGATATTATACATTTAAAAATTTACAAATATTGCATGCTAAGGACGTTTGATATGTATTATTTGATAATATGTATATTGAATATCTTTTTGGTATGTAAAGTATTTAGAGTAGGGTATGTATAACCTATATTTTAATTAAAAGTAAAGTAAAGTAAAGAAAATTAAGAATAAAAAATTGAAATTGCAAGTTCTAGATAAATGCCAATTATTTATAAATTCACTAATGTAATTTTTAATAAATAACCGCATATTATTATCATTATACATAATCCAATCCAGAATCCAGAGTATATCAATATCCAATATGCATAATTAAATAAAATTGCAATCACGACCCGGAAATGCTGCTCGAAAATCTTGCTTAAAACACTCTGGGATCTGAAAAAAAGAGATTCAAATAGTACTATAAATTACATACCTAATTTGATTTGATTACATAAACGATGATGTATTTCCATCGCTAATTCATAAAAAAAAAATAGAATTGAGCTCACCTTGTAGCCAGTAATTGTAAATGAGAGCGAACGATTTGAAATCAGCGAATTTAATTCAGTCGAAATGTTGGCAAAAAAATATTTATTACATGTATTTAGGGTGTACTTGTCGAGAAATTCACCCATTCTCCCCCTTACAATACCAGCAAGATAATGTTTATAAGAATCTTCATCCATCAGTTTGTGTCCACAATCAACCATTATTTCCAACATTTTGACCTCTAAAAAAATAAGAAGAAATATGATTAAATATCAATTTAAACCATATCTACCTATCGATGATTGAGAATGAGATTAGTACAATATAGGTAAATAGGTACCCTAATATAATATTATACCTGATCATCCATATTAAGATGGCGAAAATGTTTAGGCTTTAAGGGGCTACCTGCACCGAGAACCCAAAGTCTAAATTCTGACACATGTTATCAAATGGCATTTTTATTTCCACAGATGAGGACGAGATCTCTTTAAGTACTCCACGTAGAGACTTGAAACTTTTTTTTTATTATATCCGTAGACACATTTTAAAGCTACAAAGTATTTGCGGAAAAAAACTATTTATAAATGCTCATGATCAATGTAGAAAAAAGCAAAAAAGTTTTTGCTCATCTTTTTTTTTACTTTTTTTTACATTGTTCCTGAGCATTTATAAATAGTTTTTTCCGCAAATAGCTTTAAAATGTGTCTACGGACATAATAAAAAAAGTTCCAAGTCTCTACGTGGAGTACTTGTAGAGATTTCGTCCTAATCTGTGAAAGTAAAAAGGCCATTTTTGATAACATATGGCAGAATTTAGACTTTAGGTGTTATGCACGGAGCCCCTTAACTATTCTAATATCACCTTTTGGTGATTATAGATTGTTGTAACGAAATTATTTTTATTATTATTTTGTTGTGTACTTTATGCAGATGATACACTTTTGTATTGATAATTATTATTGTTTTATATTTATATCGTTTTAGTTAGTTAATTATTGTGTTTTACTTACATTGTATATATGTATCTATTATGTTTTTTGTTGTTTTTTGTAGGGTATTTTACAAAAATGTTGTGTTTTTAATAATCACATTTTTTAATTATTTCCAATTATGAGTTTGAGATGAGGAAAGTGAAATATGCGAATTATTATATAAAGTTTTTGAGAGGACTTGAAAAAAAGTGTTTATATTTAGAGATAGAAATTACAATATTATGATATATTTAAGATTATATAACTTTCCTCTAATTAATTATAATAATTATAGTTGGTAGACTATACTATATGAGATGAGAATAATATTGAGTAATTTATATTTAAAATATTTAAATAATGATGATATAATTATACTATACTACACTATATTATTGAACATAAAATTATTATTAATTAATAAATTGATTGAGGAGATATGAAATGAAATGAAATGTTTCAAAAGTACATTTTAAATACTATACTACTATATCTACATAATACATAAAAAAGAATAAATAATTGATTATCTATATTAAATATTTGATGTCTAGCTTTGGGTTTGGTTTTTCAGAGCTGAAAAATAGCTGAGATTGGATAATTATTGTAGGATTACTGTTTCTAGTGTTGTTAGTGTTAAGGTAGCGTAGGGTGCTATTTTAGGCTTTTTAGGTTCGAATTTAACTGGATTTCTGTAAAATCAAATTTCGGACGACTCGATTTTACAAAGTATTTAGTTAAATAGTAAGAATTTGGTTTTTCAAAACTGAATTAAATGATAAACTAGGTAGCCTATAAGATTATTGTCTATTATATTTAGGTATGCACTATTTAGGTTCGAATTTGCTAAAATTTAAGATAAATTAGTTCTAAAAACCCAAATTTTAGACTTGATTTTACATGTAAATGGATGTAAATTGATTTTTAGCACTTTTCATAAATTAGGTGTGAAAAACCAAATTTTAGTCTTATTTTACATATAATTGGATGCAAAATTGAGCTTTTTCAGAGCTGAATTCAATGAAAGATGATATAAAAGACTCTAATAAGATTAAGGTCAGATTCTGTTTGAATTTCATGTCAAAAAAATTATATTTATTATCCCATAATCCTATAAAAGAATAGTTAATTAATAAATTAGATACATGATCATAAATAGTACAATTATATACAAAGTTAATTAATACTTGACAAAGTAATTAGCTCCATTTATATTATAATTATAATTGAATTGTATAAAAATAATCTGCTTTATTTTGATTTGAGGGTTCAAGAACACCCTGTATGTAATTTCTGTAATTTTAGTCAATTTATAGACGCAAACAATTAATTTTTATTGTTCTTTACAAATTCCTGCTGAATTACTTCCCGTTTCCGGGTTTTTACATTATTTTATGATTCTATTTAGCTTTAATTATAGTTTAAGTATCATTAGTTAGGATTAGTAGAGAGTAGAGGTTAAGGTCGTAAAATATATTATGGAAGTTGAGAAATTTTTACAAAAATACCTGCAGTTTGTGCTTTAATTGAATACTTACTTAATTATTATTATATTTTTACAGTTAATTATAATTTAGGTCGATAATTAGAGGTTAACTTTTCTCTTTTTTCGAGATGAGTTTTGTGAGGGAGGTGTGGATTTCGTCCAAATGCGGATCTTCAACTTCTGGAAATTCTTCCCTCTGATATTTCCATAACCTTATGACGTAATCTCGGTTTGTTCCGCAATTTCCCTTGGCATGCAGGACCTGGAATTTTCAAAAAATTCAATAAATGTAGTATTTCATATATTTCCAAGCTTTGAAATCTCAAAATCCTAAAAAATTATGATCTTTAAATTGTAGTTTAGGTTAGCAATAATGTCAAATGTCAAACTTGTCAAATTTTTAGCCTATAAATGCTAACGATCTTTGAACTTGAAAAGGTCTGAAAGTTCAGACCTTTGCATGTTAAACCTCATTTAAAGGCCAGAACCCAAAGATATCCTTTCAATTTCAAAAAGATTGATTTCTAGATGCAATATAGTTAATGAAATGAACGAAAACTAGGATTTCAAATCGAAAATGTGATGAGAAATGAGAATACCATTATCAGGACCTACTTACAATTTTTATGCATTTTTTTATAGCCTTAAAGTTTTTGAAATTTGAAAATCCTGAATATCAATTGACTTGCGATTAGATTAGAGATATTTTGAATGGTTAATTTGAATAGAATTGAAATTTTGTAATTATAATGTGTATTCAATTATCGTAGATTATCGTAGATTATCTATTTAGATGATTGTATATTGTCATGTGGTGGGAAATGAGATGATTAAATGATATGAGAGCCCTTAAGTAAGTCAATAGGAAATTAAATAAATAGATCAATTGAATTGAAATAGTATTTTGTTTGGCCTTGGTCTGTTCTGTTGTCTGAATTTCAGAATTTTAGCCAAGTCTCGCATCGCAAAAGCCCGAAAAGCCAACTTTTTCGGTAAACAGATCGATTCGGTTGGGGGAAGTAAGTGCGAAATCCTCAAATGCAGTTGCATTTCAAGATAAATGGAATCTGACGTCAAAATATAGAGATCGATAGACCTAACCTTATACCTACCAGGCAGTGGAAAAAACCCAAAAAAAAACTCAAAAAATTCCTAAAACTATCAAAATAAACCTTAAAAAACACCAAAAAATCTCAAAAGAACTCGAAAATTTTACAAGAAATCCATAAAACTAACATAATACCCTCAAAATGCTTTCAAAATTACCAAAAAATTTGGAAAATTTCTCGAGAAATCTAGAAAACTCAAAAATATCGTCAAATTATCCTCAGAATATGCAAAAAAAATCTTTCAAAATTATTAGAATTCAACCAAAATGGGGATGAAATTAAACCTAAGTCGAAAATCTCGCTTTTTGAATAATTTCTAATGATTTTGAAAGATTTTTTTTTGGCATATTCTGAGGATATTTTGATGAAATTTTTGATAGTTTTTTAGATTTCTCGAGAAATTTTTGAGTTCTTTTGAGATTTATTGGTGTTTTATAGAATTTGGTAGATTACGTTTTGAGCAATATGGTCATCTATAAGTCTGTTGATATTTTAGCATTTTTTTCTAGAAAATTAGAAATTTTCTGTTTAAAACTTACTTCTTGAGCAATAATTTCGGAATGTTCTTCACCAAGCCAAAAGGCATTACCCGGTAGGGCGACATAGAGTAGTACGAGGATATTGTTTTTTAAAGGTTGTCGATCAATTGAGCTGGTCGAAGAACACCCACTGGACAATGACTCTAAATCTGAAGAAGAATTTGAAGAATTTTCAAAATTTTCGAAATCTTCTGAGTCTTCTGAAGAGTCTTCAGGAGAATCTTCAGGGTAGAATAAAGTGAGGGTTCTCGAGTAGCCACCGTACTTCATTTCTCGTTCATTTAAATAGGCTAAAGATTCTTTGGTCGTGTCAGGGGTCAATCTATAGGCACAGCCATAAGTCTCTCCCTAAAATCGAAAAAAAAAAACCAAAAAATCAGTATCACAATTTAAATAATTAGTCTTTATAAAATGAGAAAGCAGACGGACAAATTAGTCAGATTGGCTCTTTTTTAGTACCTGATTATCTGGGATAAGTGTAGCGACTCGGCCAGGTTTGTCTTTGCAACCTCGATGTTCTGTATTTCCCTAAAAAAATTAAAAAAATTAATAATTTTTAGCACTTTATAGTAATACTTGTAGTACTTGTAAGTATTTCAAACCTGGTAAAATCGTCGAACGAAACCTTTAACATGACCTTTGACCATGGAATCGTACTTGAAATTTGGTCGCCACACTATAAGTAGACAAATATATAATTAATTACTTAATTATCAAATTATCAATGTCATTAATGTGGTCAAGACAAGGTAAATATTACAAAAATACAATCAATGAAATTCTTAAGAATTCTATAGGACTCTTAAAGGGACGATATTTTTAAAAATTTGCCTTTTTTAGGGGGAATTTAAACTAAAAATTTATGCAAAAAAGACCTATTTTGATCAAATTATGCAAAACTCAAGCAAATTTTGCTTTTAAAAGTAAGTTGTAGCAAAGTATCTATACTAAAAATGTCTCGATTTTGACCAAATCTAACAAAAATATACAAAAATATCACTCTTAAAAATCCCAGGAATTTTATCTTATTGATAGAATTTTAACCTAGAACTTGACCTCGTTTTAAACCAAATTTTTTTAATTTAAATTGTGGGTACTTACACAAAGATCCGTATCCAAAAACCCAAATTTCTTCCTCAGGGCCCATCTTTTACTACTTGGACTTGAACAGAGAACTACACTTAAAAAATCTTGGAAATCCTTCGAAAAAATTACAAAAATTTTCAAATCCTCTTTCAAAATACTCGTAAATATAGCAATAAAATAAAAGGCGAAAGTTTACAAGGTCTTTGCAAAAAATTCACAGAAAAACTATTTTTGATTTCAAGGTTTTTAGAGTAGATTATTTTCGAGTCTAATTTTTTGAAAGCCGGTGTAGAAAACCTCACAACTTCACTTGAAATCTAGGTTTAAATCTGGGTTTAAATCCTAAATATAAAATGGTTATTTTTGTAGTTTCTAAAATACTTTTGTGAGCTGTTTTTACAGCTCGAGCTGAATTTTGAGACTGAACTTTTACCATATAGTTAAGCCTGATATTTATACTAGAGAGCACATTGGACAGAAGCAGACACTATTACACTATTAGTATTACATAGTAGGATTTCTAAAAGCATTTCTTATACCGTTAAAACCTTATAGAGAGACTCTCTCAGGATATCCTATACAATTATACTCGAGTATTTTTAAAATATTTTATATGGGCTTTTACATAGGGACTTTTATTTGAGAATTTTGTGATGCAATCGGCCAATGTTCTTTCAAATATCTAACTAAACTTAATTGCTATTATTATTATTTTACCTCAATTTCTATACCATGATCTTGCCCTTACTTTTACTCTATTTAGATACAGTCAAACTTCTTTATAAAGTACAGATTATATGAATTTTATATAAATTTTTCACATTTTTAAACTCATTTAAACCTTAATCTATCTAATTTTGACAGAATTTCTAACTTTTTTCTAAATTTCTTGCAAAATTTGATCTTTTTTGAAATTTTTTAATGACTTTTTTCTGATTTTTGGTAAATTTTTAACCATTTTTGACCTTTTTGATAATTTTTATTCTGATTTTTGGCAAATTTTGAGCTTTTTTGGAGCTTTTTTCAAACTTATTTCTCAATTTTTGCAAAATTTGAGCTTTTTTGAAATTTTTTTTTTTGACTTTTTCTAATTTTTGAGATTTTTTTGAACAAATATCCTCAAAATCTGCATTTAATTTCAAGTTATCCTAGAATTACAATTTAGATTGGAGTACTTGTATTTGTATTGCATATTATTTTGCTGAAATAGAGTAAAATTACTAATCCTAAAGGTCAAATTATGTATATAGCTTTATAAAGAGATTCTTTTGTATTTTTATTAGATTTTTTGTAGTTCAATGGCAATTTATTATCAATACCTTACTAGTCAAATTTTGAATAAGTACGAGTAAGTATGTAAATATGTATTTAACCTATTTTGATTAGGAGAATTGATAAAGTAAATGAGTTAATTTCTAAATAATTATTCTAAATATTTTTCCTTGTTGTAATCATTTTCATACATTTTACATTTTCCAGTCACTACTCAAATGAATGGCAGTGGCAGGCACCTTTTTTGAGGTAATGAATTTGTTGTATTTTAAGAAAAAACTAACCATGTGGACAATTTTATATCCTGAAAGATTACGATATTTTGGAAATAATTAAAAAAGGACTTTTTTTATATTCCAAGTATCATTTTTAGGCTAAAATTCCCAATTTTGACACTTTTTTGACATCAGTGGTATTGCTTATCTCTAATTTCAATTTGAAATCCTAGTTTTCATCCATTTGACCCAGATTACAAAATCTAGGTTTTCAAAATTGAAATTCTAGGTAAGAATACCACTATAAATTACAAAATCTAGGATTTCGAAATAGATTTTGAGCTAAGAATACTACTATTCCTCAAGACTATTCAAAATTGAGCAAAATTTATAAGTATGCGAATTCAACTATTTTCAAATTCATTTTTAGACATTTTTGGTCGAAATTATTTGAGAATTTTTGCAAAAATTTCTGTTTTTAAGGATGATACAGTATACCTATAAGCTTTTGCTTGAATATTTTCATATTTTTAGAATAAGTAGATACTCGAATGCTAATGTACACAAAACATGTTTTTAGCTTATTTTTGTAAAAAATATTACAAAAGTCGCAATTTTTGCAAAAATATTTGTTTTTAACCAGTTATGTCACATCTACAGTATAGTGGAATAAATGGCTTAAAATCTGCACTTTGAACCCTCATGGAAAGTTAAAAAAAAGTTAAAAAATTTGAAAATAAACAATGTAAGTATCTGTACCCTATAACATAAGTATTTCATTCATTTACTTTTAGATACCTACTAGTACTAATACTAGTAGCATTTAATTGCAATTTATGGCCAAATGCCAGGAATTTGAAGCAAATCCTGTTTTAAATTTTTTGTACTTTTCCTCAAAGATCCAAAGTCCAATGTAAGACTCTAGATATAATACAGAAAATCTAAAATCCTAAACAAAATACTGTACTATATAGAGAGATTCTACTCTAAAATTTCAATTCTAAGATTACCTACTTACGATATTACAGAATATTATGTATATTCTTTGGTTAAAATTAGGATTTATTCAGAAAAATCAGAAAAAATTGGTTATTTCCAGTTTGAAAACCAGATTCGAATTCTAATTTTGGTGATCAAAATTCATAGTACCTAAATTATTCAAAAAAATTTGGGTTAACTATCAGACAGCAGACAAGTAAAGACTCACTCAAGTTACAAAAAGGATCTTCTCAGGCCTTTCCATGTTAAACCTTATATAAAGGCCAGAAAGCCCATTAGAACCCAAAGATATTCTTCCCAAACATTTCAAGTATCTTGAAGTATGATTTTTCAAGCAAAATATGCCTCGCTTAGTTTAGTTTAATATGCCTCGCTTTACACTTGCCTCGCTTAGTCAAGTGTAAAATGTATCGATTTT
Organism: Nanhermannia cf. coronata Gr-Ori-00579; assembly: GCA_034699045.1. Lineage (NCBI taxonomy): Eukaryota > Metazoa > Arthropoda > Arachnida > Sarcoptiformes > Nanhermanniidae > Nanhermannia > Nanhermannia cf. coronata Gr-Ori-00579. Next base: position 11,766 of record JAQIXA010003731.1, read on the forward strand.
TTTGTCATTTCAGCATTTTTTGCATTATGGAAATTGCTTATTTGAATATAATAGAGTAATATTTAGATTTAGATTTTGAACAGACGGATTTTTTTCTAGTCTGGGATTCGATCTTGAAAATTTTCCATTACTCTATACAGTGTTTTATTACTACTACACTAGTATGTATTAAAAATATTTTATAAATAATTTTGTATCATGTTACAGATTACAAATGACTGTTACAAGTAAAATTTACCATCAAAATTCTCTATAAAGATCCATTTATCATTTAACTAACTTTTACACTATAGCCTATACTAATATTTGTAAAAAATAGTGGTAGATTAGGTATAGTTCAGAGAAATTTTTGAAATTTGGACAGCCTGTTTTGCTAAAAATTTCATATTTCTCAATAGAAATTTTCTATTTTCTATAAATAATTTTGCATTTATTTAAGATATTTCTCTGACTTTTTCACCATTATATGTGACTTTATAACTAAGTTTAGCTGTAAATGCCACAAATTATGAAATTTCACGATTATAAATCAATATAAACTAGTAAGTACAGCCAAATACCGATACTTGTACCAACTACTATTTACTTAAATTAAACAATTATCCTACATTATATAAGATAGGTATCTTGTATATAACAAGTGAAACAAAGGTCATAAAAATCTCATTTTTTCCAAATTTTGCTTGTTTTGGGAAAATTAGCCCGCATTTTATGGGTCAGAAAAGCTCAAATGACTCATTTTTTTTTACAAAAAATTAGTATACCTATAATAGCACGCACTTTTAGTAAATTTTGATCAAAACAAAAATATTTTTCAATACCAAATATGTACTGATAAGTATCATACATATGTTTTGAATTGTAATTTGCTTATAATAGTGTAAGTATGGCATGTTTTTGAAAATATCATTTTGTATTACCTACGTCAATTCAATAAGGTCAGTATTTTACGACTTTATGCGTAACAAAATAGTAGTTTTTATTGACAATTATAATTGTCTATTTCTAAATAAGCATTTTTGATATTTTTGAATATAATCTTATCATTTGATCAAAATGTTCAAGATTCCTATACAAGTTTTAAAACTGAAAAAAATTAAGATTTTGAGATGATTTAGCAATTATTCAAATGACCAAAAAGATAGAGATCAATAATCGGACTTTAAACTTTTGGAAAAAAACAAAAACATACTTAAACAATCGATTCTTACAAATTCTGACCAAAAGATCAAAGGATATCTTTGGGTTCTAATGGGCTTTCTGGCCTTTATATGAGGTTTAACATAGATAGTAAAGGCCTGAAAGCCGAAGAATCCTTTCAAGATTATTTAATTTGAAACAATATTAGTTTGAAATCGATTTTGTAAATTTTGAATTTTACAAAAATCCAAGATTA
>JAQIXA010003732.1:0-13160 GCA_034699045.1 Nanhermannia cf. coronata Gr-Ori-00579
GGATCTAGTAGGTTTTAAAGCATGCAGAATCGATTGAAATTAGTCCTGGACATGTCCATTGTCCCTGCCATCGTCAATTCCTCAGGTCAAAAAAGGTCAAGTATGGTTTTTGTTTTGGCATGTTTTAAAACCTCTAATACTAGATTTTTAGTCAAATCGGGCAAAAACAACACTTAGCTTTTTTGACCTGAGGAATTGACGATGACAGGGTCAATGGACATGTCCAGGACCAATTTTAATCGATTCTGCATGCATTAAAACCTACTAGATCCGATTTTTAGACAAATAGGACAAACAAAAATTTCGACCTTTTTTTAACCTGAGGAATTGATGATGACAGGGTCAATGGACATGTCCAGAACCAATTTCAATTGATTTGCGAGGCCAAAGAACCTACTAGATCGGATTTTTAGGCGGAAACCAGCAAACATAATTAAAAATTTAGAAAAAATCTCAAATGTCAGAGATTTGTGAAAATATTTTCTGATTTGCGCAAATATCTTTACTCGGCCCGGGATTGGGATATGCTCTGCTTTTGAAGCTTTTTTGAAGATTGAAATATTGAAATTTTTCAAAATTTTCGAGTTAAAATTCCATTTTAAAGAGTATGTATTTTGAAGCTTTTGAAGATTGAAATTTTTGAGTTAAAATTTCAAATTTCAAGACCCTTAATACTTATGTATAGTGTGTAAGTACCTTATCATGTATATGGGGCCCTTAAATAATAGAATAAAAGTTTGATCTAAATTAGACATTTTGTATCCCTTTAAAAGCTACTTTGGAACACTATTGTCCCTTATACTTATTATTAGGGGTCCCTTAGAAATGAATAGGATAATACATACAGCAGAGAGGGTTCTTTCCAAACACCCTGTAGTACTACTCTATCTGTATCTATCAATAGAATGGGGGTTATTTTCAACTTCCATAGCATAGGTACCCTATACTAATCAAAAGAACGGATAAAAAATTTCAAAATACGATCAAAATTTTGAAAAAAATTGAATAATTTTACCCACCCATTTTAAAGGGCATTTTGAAGATTTCTAAGCTCGTACATATTATATTAGTTAGGTACTTGATTCGTCAAAAAAATCTAAAATAATTGCTAATAAATGGCTATTTCAAGGGTGAAGTTGAACAAAATTTTGGATAAAAAGTCCGTTTAAATTTCAAAAAACTAGAGAAAAATTTAAAGAAATTTAAAGAAAGGGTCAATCCATCCAAGCTATAAAAACTTAAGATTAAAAATTTGAAATCCGTCCTTTAAATTTTAAATAAGTACCCCCTTATAATACCATAGTAGTACAAATAAAGTACCTACAAGTTTTTAACTGAATTGAATAGAAAAATAAAATTTACAAAAAAATAAATGTTGAATGTAATGTGACTGACTGACTGAAGGGTCCCAGGGTCCTTATATCAGTAGATAGGCTCTAACTGTGTTTGACAAGCCCTTTCTCATGCTAATTCCCATTATAAATATCAAATACATATTATTACTAGCAGATATACTTACTATTTGATTACAATTACAATTTTTTAGATTTACAATTATAAGGATTAGAACATATACTCAATAATAATAAGGGCTCTAAATTAGAGGGCCCTTATTCGGCGTGGGTGGAAGCCGACTTAATTACAGACCCTTGGCAATATTTCCAAAAGAAGCCCTTTTCAATCAAAATCCCACAACAGATTCAAATTCAAACTAGACAAGAATTTAATCTATACCCTATTTTTTGGTTGAATTTATTCCTATAATATCCTTATTTGTCTTTGAAAATTTTACAAAAATTGCAAAAAAAATTTCAAAATTTTCAAAAATCTGCTAAAATTAAGACCTGAGGCCAAATGTTCGGATATCTTTTTTTTCAAAATTTTCAAAAATTTTCAAAAATTACAAAAAAATTCAAAAAATTCCAAAATTTTTTTTACAAAAATCTGCAAAAATAAAAGTTGAGTCCAATTTTCCGGATATTTTTACAAAATTTTCAAAAATTTGCAAGAATATTCAAAAATTACAAAAAAATTTCAAAATTTTTTAAATTTTTTAAAAAATCTGTAGAAACTAATCCAAAGACCTGAGGCAAAATGTCCGGATATTTTTTTTTCCAAAATTTTTTAAAATTTTCAAGAAATTTCAAAAATTTTCAAAAATAAAAAGTTTGAGTCCAAATGTCCGGATATTTTTGTCCAAAATTATTTGACAATTTAATTTGTATTTGAGTCGAATAGAGGAATTGAATGAAGGGTTATGTTTTCCTCTCGGCTTTTTTGGCCTAAGGGCTCTTAAAATTGCCGAATTATTTTGTAATTTGACATTTGAAACTGCAAGTATTTACTACTTGATATTATATAATCTATATGTAGTACATGGGTACTTGTAAGGGCCCTCTAAATCATCCTTTTTTATGGTACTTTATGAGCCGACATGTCACACGTCATGTTCACAATTCTCAATATTTTGTCATTCAAGATTCAAGTGCCTTTTGTCAATTAATAACGAAATAATCATATCTCAAATTCTCAAATTGAAATCCTAGTTTTCCTATATCAATATTGATGAGAGGATATTGCGAAATCTTGGATTTCAAAATAAAATAAGAATTGATATTATATATAATCAGGCTCTAGGACAAAATCCTAACTACCAAAATCCAAAATTTTTTCAAAAATTCTCAACTTTTGAGAATTTTAATATGCAATTTTTGACAAAATTAACAAGAATTGGACAGATTAAAGCTACATATGAATTTCAAAGTCTAAAATAGTTAAAAATTTTTTTATTAAAGATCAGTTTAATAGCGATATACGGAGTATTTGTAAAAATTAGTTCAATTTTTCGAAAAAAACCTCAAGGCTGGAAATTTTGAATAAATTTTGACAAAATCTGACCAATTCTCATCAATTTTGTCAAAAATTGCATATAAAAAATCTCAAAAGTAGGAAATTTTGACAAAATTTTGACCAAATCTGCCCAATTCTCGTCAATTTAGTCAAAAATTGCATATTAAAAATCTCAAAAGTAGGAAATTTTGACAAAATTTTGACCAAATCTGCCCAATTCTCGCCAATTTAGTCAAAAATTGCATATAAAAATTCTCAAAAGTTGAGAATTTTGGATTTTAGTTCGGTAGGATTTCGGTCAGGTCAGATGGGATTTTGCCATGTTAGGATTTTGTCCGCGACTCATATATATAAGCATCACCATTACTATAACTGCAGCTTCGATTCTGGTCCAAGTGATTTTTGACCACTTTCTCGATTAAAAAACACGAAAAATTTATAAATTGTGAGAGAATCCTCGATAAAGAACCTATCTGTATTCTGTATATTAGTAATATTTATACATATTACATAATATTTTGTAATATTGAATGGTAGCTTTATATGTAAAGTTTTATTATAGCCTATAGGATATATAGGTACCTACAGTATATAAATAAGGTATTTAATAAAAAAAAATATTAGAAATTGATGGCCTCTGGATTGTCGAGTCTATCATCATCGTACTCGAGATTTATGAACTTAAATTATCAAATCAAATTCGGATCAAAATGACTATAAAATAAAATTGAGCTATTACAAGTACCTACCCTACCTTACATCATAGGTAGGTACTAATACTAATAGTATATACATATAATATGTATTATGTATATAACAGTAGGTAGTGAGTTTTTGATTCACTTGGATTGGTTTTGTTAGCTTCCCAGTTAGTCAGGAAAAAAAGGGGCCATTCTGCCCAGTCAGTCATTTCTCTCTGACTCAAATTTCGAAAAAAATAATTTTATCTCATTTTTTTAAACACAAACTACCTTATATTATAAGGTAATAGATAGTTATAAACTAGGCTTTAATCAACTCACTAGAAGTTGATTGTTAATTGTGCGAGCAAAGCGTTGAAAACATCACATGTTGCACCATTTTTCGGGTTCATAGGTCAATTTTTGGGATCAAAGGTCAACTTTCGGGTCAAACTGACATCAAATTCTGTCAGTTGGCTGACATCAAATTCTGTGGATGTCAAATTCGGGATCTCCGTCTAGAATCACTTAAATCTCATTTTTGATTTTTTTCCATTTGATTTACACTAGGGAACCATTTAAGGGCCCCCTGACCCCAAGGGATGGGGCAATCTGAAATTTTTTTCGAGCATGCACAACTAGACCCTATGAGGGTCCTTCATACCAAATTTGGTTAAAATCGGTAGAGTAGTTTTCGAGCTATGCCGCGAACAAACAAACAAACAGATAGACAGATAGACATACAAACAGACATACAGACATACAGACAGACAGAGGGACAAAGTGCAAGCAAAGTTGAATAGTAAGTAAGTGCTCGCTTCGCTCGCATAATTAGTTTTTTTTGGACTTTTTGGAAATAATTAGGAATAAAAACAAAGTACTATCTAATGGTAAGTAAAAATGAAATAAATGGCGGGCTTTCGAGATATTTGAAATTGGTGTTGGGGAAGTGCTGTGTTGAGGGTCGTTCATTCGATTTTGATTTTGAATTTCAATTTTAAAACGATTTTAAATGAGGGATTTCTGCTATTTTTTAAAGGGTCCCCCCCGGGCTCTTCTAACCCCTTCAGTCAGAAGCCATTGATCTAAAATCACATTCTAAAATATCTAACCTACCTATATAATAACCTAACATTCAGAAATATTTTTACAAATATTTAACCAAATTTTGACCAAGGAATGACAAAAAAGTGAACCAAAAAATGAACACAATTTGACTAAAAATGCATCAAAATTTGACCAGGAAACGACAAATTGGTCTAAATTTGCTTACAATTAGTGTATGATCTAAAATAAACCAAGAAATGAGAAAAAAAATATCAAAAATTAAACAAAAAAATTGTCCAAAAATTGCCTAAAAATTAGCCAAAAATTGAAGTTATAATTTGAGATACACTAGAAAAGACAAATTAGTCAAAATATGATCAAAAATTTACCAAGAAAAAACAAAAAATTGGCCAAAAATTGACCAAAAATAGTGAATTTATTGGCCAAAACAGTTGTTCGATCTATGAAATTTATTTGCTTAGTTTGGTTCAAGATTTGAAAAAAAAAATTGGTCAATTTCATACAGCAAGAAGGGTAAAGCTGAAGCAAAAATATAGGGGATAAATTCAACCAAATTAAATCAAAAGACCAGTTTTTTCATCCAATAATGACTCTAACTTTAAACTGTATAATATAAGCTAAAAAAATTCTCAAAATTTCTCAAAATTTTGAAATTGTAATTTTTGCAATATTTTTGGGTACCGGAAATCTTCCGTTATATAATATAGGTACCTTATTTATAATGTATTAAAAAAGGTATTTGAATTTAGAAATAGAAAATTTCGAAACTTCGCCCACAATTCAGCTGAATTTCTCTTTGAAAAATTTGTGTCCAAAATTTGGTTCTTTGAGCTTCAAATGTCGTCCCGACAAAAAAGTATCTGACAAAAAAAAGTATCTGAAAAAAAAGTATCTGACAAAAAGTATCTCAAATTTCTATTGAGGTAGAAAAATACTCTAATAAATAATAAATAGGTAAGTACCTAATGAATCGAATGGTAGGCCCTTGATCAAATGCCGATCATTTATTAGATAGATAGGGTAGGGTACTTATTATGTATAGGGACTTATTATAAATATTTTTCAAAAGTAAATTAAATGTGACAGTTTTTTGATGATTTGATTAAAAGGAACTCCTTATCTTCAAATCAAAATATCAAAATATGTATTTATATCTCGTATATATCAGTAGATTAAAACTACCTATTTAATAAGGTCTTTTTTGGATTTATTCTCGCCCCTATTTTGGTTGATTTTCTCCCTATTTTGGTTGATTTTGACATATTTCGGTCGAATTTACCTTTTTTGGTTGATTTGAATCCTATGTTGGTTGATTTTACCATTTTTTGGTTGATTTTGTCCCCTATTTTGGTAGATTTTGTGGTTGATTTTGTTCCCTATTTTGGTAGATGCTATTTTTTGGTTGATTTTGACCTCTATTTTGATTGAATTTACCCACAAATTCAAATTTTGAAATTGTTTTTGAATTTCAAGGTTCCTAAAGCTACAGTTATAAGCTACAGTTATTAGCTACAGTTATAATTGATTTTTTTGAGAAATTGAATTTTATTTTAATCTAAATCTCCAAATTTCAATTTAATTTCACCCCTATTTTGGTTAAATTTACCTTCTACTGTCTAAAATGAGTTCAAATCTCTAATCTACATGTCTAAATTGAAATAGCGGCTTTACAGGGTCAAAAAAACTCAAAAAAACTCCAAATTTCCAAAAATTTTCTACTCTATTTTGACACTTGAATTGTGGCAAAAATCCTCAAAATTTTGCCAATTTTTATCCAATAATTTGTAAAATGAGCTTTCATGATGCCTATACAACATGTATATGTAGTAGCTAATATAGATAGGGGTACTGAAAGGTAAATTAGAAATGAGATTTTATCAATTTAAATGCATTTTATTAAAAAAAAATTGAGATTTGGATCTCTCTGGATTTATGACAAAAAAATTTTTTTTTTATTTTCCCCCTCGAGTCCATTTAGATTAGTTATAGTATACAATTTATATTACACAAAATAAGACTTTAGTAAGTTTAGTATACAATTTGAGCACTTAATTACCCTAATTAAACTATAGGTATATATACAGGGTGTTCCAGAATAAAATGGAAAAAATATATAGGCTTTAATATATGGTAGTATAGACCTTGTAGGATTTTTAAACAAGATATCCAAATAGAGAGGAAATTTAACAGAGATTCCGAATTTCTAATTCTTTTAATGCTAAGATAGTACAGGTCAAAGGTTATACAGGGTCAATCAACTCAAGACATAACATGGGAGAAAAATTTGAAAAAAAAAGTCTAAATTGGTTAAAAAAACTTGAAATTTAGGCCAAAATTGACGGTTTCCGAGCACTTTTAAGCCTTGAAATCATAAATTTTGACATTAAATTTCAAAAAAAAGCAAAAATTGGTCCAAAAAACTTTAAATTTATGTTTAAATTTAAGGTTTCTAAGTACTTTTAAGCCTTGAAATCATAAATAATGACATAAATTTCAACTCTTTAGGACCAATTTTGGCGTTTTTCTTGATCAAAATTTATGACTTCAAAGCTTAAAAGTGCTCGGAAACCGTAAATTTTAGACTTAAATTACAAGTATTTTGGACCTATTTTGGCTTTTTTTTTCAATTTTTTTCACATGCTATGTCTTGAGTAGATTGACCTATAACCTTTGACCTGGTCATCTTACCATCAAAATATTTACAGATTCGTAATCTCTGTTAAATTCTCTATCTATTTGTATATCTTACTTGTTACAAAATCCTACAAGGTCTATACTATATTAAATTAGATATTTTCGCCAACTACTTTTGGAACACCCTGTATAATATTCGTATACAAAAATTTATCATTTTTTTAGAAAATATTTTCAAAATTTCAATAAAGGCTTTTAAATAGACATTCTGGCCTTAATATAAAAAGATTTAACATGGAAAGGTCTGAAAGTCAAAAATATCCTAAAAAAAAATTTTAAACTGATTTATAGACACTTTAGAATCACAATAGATAAATGAGATACAGAAAAAGGGGCATTTTTTTTATTTTATAATTTTGAATAAGGGCTCTCTAATGAGCTTCACAGAATGAATTTTAATTAGAAAATAGAGATAGAAGACTGTAGATGAATCTCACCCCTATTTTTTGGTTAAATTTTGGTATTTTATAGAGTAGTCTCAATGTATAGTAGGTCTATTAAAACGATAAATTATTTTGGTTTTTTTTTGCACTTTTTTCTATAAAAATGTGATGATTTAAAGCCTCAAAATTAACAAATAATTGAAATTGTAAATTAGTTCCGGACTTTCGTATACATGTTTATTTGGGTGGGTTTAATTTAACCCTATTTCTATATATCAAGTAGGTAAGTATAATTATTATATGACTATTATTTTATATAGCTTTTGGTCATTTAGTATATTATAGTATAGTAGGTATATATAGTAAGTTTAATTTTGGTCAAATTTCGATTTTGGATTTTGATTTTCGAGAGAGAGATTTCAATTTCCGGGTTTGTTTTCAAAATTTTAAATGGGGATTTAACATGGGGTTCCAAAATTCCAAAAAGTCAATTTCACTTTTAATTCAATCATCATCTTCTCAAAAGTCTATCAGAATATTCGGCTGAATCTCACCCCTCTTTTTCCTCATAAAATAAAATCATAGTCACTTGAATACACACTTTTGGGCACTTTTTAGCTCCATTTAAAGTCCTGTAACACTTTATTTCACAGCTTTTTTTTCAAAATTTTGATTCGAAATTTCGAAAAAAAATTAATTTTTTCAATGTTTGGTCCCTTTTTTATGGCTGAAGGCGAGTTTTCGAGATATTTTTTGAAGGATTTATATTCAATTTTTGAGTGGATTAGAAACTTGAAAATTTATGACTTTTTAACATTTTTTTTGCAATTTATGGGGAGATTTTTAGCTAAAATTTGAAAATTTATGAATTTTTAACACTTTTTTTGCATTTTTTGGGGAAATTTTCAATTTCAATTGGAAATTTATGACTATTTATAACATTTTTTTGCAATTTTGGAGGAGATTTTTAACTAAAATTTGTTATTTTTGGGGAGAATTTCAACTAAAATTTGAAAATTTATGACTTTTTAACACTTTTTTAAAAATTTTTGGGCAAAATTTCAACGAAATTTATGACTTTTTAACACTTTTTTTTGAAATTTTTGGAAATATTTTCAACTAAAATTTGGAAAATGACATTTTAACACTGTTTTTAGCAATTTTTTGGGGAGAATTTTAACTAAAATTTGCAAATTATGACTTTTCACCACTTTTTTTGCATTTTTTTGGGGAGATTTTCAACTAAAATTTGAGAAAAAGATGAGATTCATTGTGATGATTGATTTTTCCTTGTTCTGTTGGAGGAGCATGTTCTGAGGCATTTGCACTTGCACTCAAGACCAGCAGCTGTTGTAGGGTGATCTTCAGTCGAGTCAATGGTTGAAATTGACCCCGAATTGTCCTCCTTCTTGAACTTGACACGACGATTCTGGAACCAAATTTTGACCTGTTTTTCACTCAGACCCAAATAAGTAGCGATTTCAATCCTCCTCAGTCGAGAGAGATACATATTTCCCTGTTAAAAAATACACAAATTATTATTAAAATTGTACTAATTTCATCCCTTCTTTTGGTTGAATTTACCCCTATCTAGATACTACACATAATATACGATATTATGTGTAGGTATAACGAGATTGAACTCTGGAAATAAAAATCTCAAATTTCGAGCATATTTGGATAATTAAGAGGAAATTATTGGAAATCTTATTTTTTTTTGGAAATTTTGAGATAAAAATGATTTATACTGCACCTATACATACTAGACCCCTTTATGTAGGTAGTATGTATCTTAGATTCTCTGACAAAGGGCCTACAAAAAAGAACCTACAGACAATAGGCCTACCGACATTTGGCCTACAGATGAAGGGCCTACAGAGACAAATGGCCTACAGGCTAAGCACATACAGACAATATATCTAACTCCTCAAATTGTAGGTCATAAATGGCCTACATTTTATTTAAACTGAATTTTTTTCAAAATATATCCAAAATATATAGGAAATTAGGGTTAAATTTTTGAAAATTTTGCCAATAAATCTTAGAATAGGAAATTATCTGAGACCTTTAGGCCATTTGTCTGTTGGCCATTTGTTTTTTTTGGTCAAATGATGTGGCTCTAGGCTTTTGTCTGTAGGACATTGGTCTTGTAGGCCCTGTCTTTTTGTAGGTTTGATGATTGTAGGCCTTTTGTCTGTAGGGTTTATGACAATAGACGTGTATCTTATACCTATTGATAACTGATAGTTATCAGACCTACTGATTTTTAAAATAAAATTTTCAATTTGAAAAATTCTTTGTTTTATTCTGAATACATTTTTGCTTAATTTCGATTTTCAAAATTGAAATTTGACAACTTATAGGATTAGTTAAGACTTTTTTGAATGTCCCTTTGAAATATCATAGGGACCCTTAATGGAGATACACGATTTTTTTTACAATACCTATACCTATACTATAGAAATTACAGGATACTTTGAAATCGGAATCACTTTTTAAAATGAGATTTTTTTTACAAAATCGACGGACTTTACCTAAACTTAACTGACCTAATACAGATTTTGACATCAAAAAGGATTGGTTTTCCAACTATAATTTTGGTCTAACTAGATAATATTAACCAAAAATTAAAAAAAAAATTTAACCTAAACTAAAATAAACTAAAAATATTTGGGTAAACATACAAATGATGTGTTAAAACTAGACCAAAAATACTCGTATATAGTGGAAAATTTAACCAAAATATGGATGAGATTAAATCGTCTACTTTATATTTTAATCTTAAATAAAAATCTGGATAAAAAGTGTAAAAAAATAGGAATAAAAACCTGGAATTCTCGTTCAAGTTCAAGGAGTTGCCCGCTTGTGAATGCTGTCCGCATCCGCTTGCTGCTTTCACTAACACCATCACCATCAACACGATCACCCTCCTCGAACTCGGCAGAAGCATCTTCTCCTATATCACCGTGTTCCAATACGTCTGAGCCCTCAACGAAATCACCCACTTCCACTTTCGCCGCTTCTTCCACAACCTCCTTCTTCGTCTCCACCACTTTACGACGCTTCCTCCACCTTCTTTCCACACCACCAACATCCTTACATATTTGCATATCTTTTTCTTTTTCTTTTTGTTGATTCTGCTGTTGTTGTTGTTGTTGCTGTTGTTGTTGATGGTAAATTTGTTGCTGAAATAGTTGATTTTGGTGTTGATGATGGTGTTGTTGGAGTTGTTGTTGTTGTTGATGATATGAAGGTGGAATGAATGGAAAACTACGGAACCATCCACCTGGAAGAATTCCAGGACCTGCAGCGGCTGCTGCAGATTGTTGTACGAGGTTAAGCTGAGCTGCAGCTGCGAAAAATGCGGCTCCACCAATTCCCGCCGCAGGTGGATAGAAGGGATAGAGGGACGAACTGAGGCCCTTAAGGTCATCCAGAGCTTCAGCTGGTCCACCACCGCCTTTCTTCACCGGCTTCATCAACGAGTCCACGAAAAATGACCGGGACATTTTGGTCCAAAAAACCAAAGGCTCAAGCTCAGGTTAAGTGGATCACATGACGAAAAGTCACACTTTTTCTTCAAAAAAAATTTCCAAAAATCGAATTTTTCACACTTTTTCTTCAAATTTTGTTTTCCAAAAACCGAATTTTTCCCACTTTTTCTACAAAAAAATGTTTTAAAAACCGAATTTTTCAAAAATAAACTGACAAATGTGTAGCTTTATTGTGTGTATGTGTTTGTGTGTTGTTGGTCGAGTGAGGATTGAGATTGAAGTGATGATGGTAAAATTGGTACAATTGTAGGGTAGGGTATATTTGGTGTATTTTTGTGGAAGGCTGGCCCTTAAGAGCCAGCCTTTGGGTGTGGCCTCGAACTGAGGCCTCGATTCAACGATTGGAGGCTGGGGGTGTGGACTTTTAAAAGCTCAGCCAATTACACACACCCCCCATTTCAAAATTCAATTTCAATAATTCGAATTCGAATCACTCACGCAAGTAAACATTCACTTGGCTGTATCACATATGTACATATGGTTAGATAGTAGGGTAACCATTTATATTTATATGATGTCCTTTATGTATATATTATACATTATATACTAGGCTTTAATCAACTCACTAGATGTTGATTATTAATTGTGCGAGCAAAGCAATGAAAACATCACATGTTACACCATTTTTCGGGTTCATAGGTCAATTTTTGGGGTCAAAGGTCAACTCCCGGGTATCAAATTCTGAATCTCCGTTATCGATTACCTCATTTTTGATTTTTTCTCATTTGATTAACATGGGGAACCCTTAAAGGGTCCCCTGACCCCAAGAGGTGGGGCAATCTGAAATTTTTGTCGAGAATGCACAACTAGACCCTATGAGGGTCCTTCAAGCCAAATTTGGTTAAAATCGGTCGAGTAGTTTTTGAGTTATGCCGCGAACATACATACAGATAGACAGACAGACATACAAACAGACATACAGAGGGACAGAGGGACAAAGTGGAAGCAAAGTTGAATAGTAAGTGCTCGCTTCGCTCGTACAATAATATGTGGATGATGTGATTTTGATGGTCTTTACATATATACCTATTATATAATGGTAAGGTACTTAGGTACTTATAAAATATTGAGATTCATTTGTCTGTTTGTCTGTTCTGAACTGAATGATTTTGTGATTGGAAATCGTCAGTTTAATAAAAAGAGGCCAAAATTTGAATACAATTTTACATGATAATGATAATATGTATACTGAGAGTACATCCTATACTACCAACAGATACATATATATGCTTGCATACAAGTTTGTATGTATGTTTGTATGTATGTATGTACATATGTTTGTAGGGGTAGGGGTTAAATAATTCATATAGTCTACCTTACTTTATTACTTAAGGCCCACAAAAAAGTACTTTTCAAAATTTGAAATCCCTTGAGAAAAAAAAAGTGCTTTTTTTCAAACTCTTTTTTTATGCTCAAATTGGCACTAAAATTAGCTAATCTAATTCTAAGAGTATTTTGAGACAATCGAGTCATTTTATAACATTTTATTTTGCTTTTACATGAAAAAGTATGGTAGTTGTAATTGAATGACATTTGAATAGCAAAAAATCTTAAATTTGCACATGTATTAGCTTCAAAGAATTTGTAATTGAAGTAAATTCATTGAAATGTTTTCAAAAATTCTAAATAAATATAGGTAGTAATGGGTTTTACAAAAATGTCAAAAAAAGTGAAGGAATTATTTTGCAAAAATTTGTAGTAAAAGGGCTTTTTTTCTGCTTTTGACAAAAAAAGTTGTTTTATCTGTTTGTTCTTGGCTAGGTAGTGGGATACTTTGATTATTTGTGAATGCTTAAGATGGGGAAAAGGTGATGTTGTGAATTAGAAAGCATTTTTAGACTAGGCTTTAATCAATTCACTAGAAGTTATTGATTATTAATTGAGCGAGCAAAGCGATGAAGGCATCTCAAGATGCCCCAAATATTGGGTCA
>JAQIXA010003733.1:0-13160 GCA_034699045.1 Nanhermannia cf. coronata Gr-Ori-00579
TCCAAATGACCTAAAAAATCGATTGGTGATGTCAAAAGGGCAAAGATCAGCTTTTTGAAATTCGTTCTTCTGTGCAATTTTGCCAATTGAATCTATTTAAGTGTCTAAATTTCTTTAAAATCTCAAGTACAGTGAGAGAATCAGTTTTCAAAAGGGTATACATATAACTATATGTACCTACCAACTTTTATTTATTATTCTAAATGGGTAATTTGTGAATTGTGTGTGAGTGTAAAGAAAGGGCAGGATCGAACAATTATCTTTCATTTCATTCAAAAATTCAAAATGTTTTGACAACAAAATTGAGAATTGAAAAAAGGGTGTCAGACCCCCTTCTGGCTCTCTATAGTTTATTTGGTAGGGACCCAAAAAATAAAAATGTCACCATATGACCCTTTATTAGGTATTACATACTTATTAAAGGGTACCTACTACAGATGAACACCAATTAGAATAGCTCGCATTCTTTTTTATGATTTGAAAGTTGTTCGACTAAAAAATTTCAAAATTTTCAATAACTTAAGGCCCTTTGCCCATACACCTAAAGCCTAAATTCTGCCACATGTATTTTGGCCAATCAAATCGCCATTTGATTTGGCTGAAATACATACGGCAGAATTTAGGTGTATGGGCAAAGGGCCTTAACATACAATTATGATAACATTTTTGACATCAAAAAAAAAACGACAGACTAGTAAAATTAGTGCACATATTGAATATAAACCTTTAGATATTTTAATTGGGAGATTTTGCAAATAAAATGCCATTTGGCAAATAAAATTGAAACAAAATTCTTAAAATTAGAAATTTTTTGAAATAGGTCCAGGAGTTTTCATAAAGTTATATTTTGGACAGACAGACAAACAAAGTTGAATAGTAGGTGATCAGGTGATCGCTTCGCTCGCACAGTTACGTGAATTAGAGATTCAATAGGTATGTTATATTTTAAAATTATTTTTTTGTTTATATTATCACTCATTCATTTGCAGAATAGAATTTCAAATAAATATTTTTCATACGCATATCGTAGTCGTAGTAAGCATAATACTGGACAAAATAAGCAAAAAAAATGTTTTTATTAGATTGTCAAAGGGTTTATTGTAGTTTAATACTGAATTAATCATTCAAAGTCCATAATATCTGGTAGGGTAGGGTTGTATTTATTCAATACTACACGACACGGCTCAAGTTCAAAATAATATTTCTAAAATCATAGAGCTTATGCAGTACGGGTATTATCAGGGTTCTCTAAAAAAGCCGATTATATTCCGATTAACTAACCACTGCCGCTTGTTCAGATAAAAATTTGTAAAAAAAAATCTTTTATATAAATTTTACAAGGGTAGTAGGTACTTGAACCTACCCTATCAAAGGATAACCTATTTTGTATCTGTATTTGAACAAAAAAGTGGTCATAAAATTGAGAAAGCTAAACTAATTTCAAAATTTCCAGTCAAAGTTTACATTTTTTGCAATACTACCCATTAGTATAATCATGACTTTTGAAACTTCTTAAAGACAAATTAGCCTAAAAATTCTCTAAATTTATAGACCAATTCGTACCTTAAGCCTTAAGCCTTAAGCCTTATGCATAATAGCAATATAAGTAGGGTATAAATTTTTTACTTTTTTGATAAAAATCGGTTAAAAAACTCTAAAATACAGCAGTTTTTATATGCATTTCCCAATGAAATCGAGCTAAATGAAATGAAATACAAAACCACAACTTTTGTCACACGAGACCCACGATTTATAGCCCTTTGATCTCAAAATGAATATACATAATACCTACTGTATCAGGTAGGGTACTTATAGACCTTATTTTTTACACAAAAACTAAAAATATCTACTGTAATAGTAGCATAGTCAACCACTACATATTTGTATAGACAGAACATGTGAAATTTTAAAGAAAGTTTCGAATTTTGAAGGATATATGAGAATCTGATAAGAAAAGTATTGTACTTTTTGAAGTACCCTGCATAGATCGATGCTGATGCTAGCTGTATAAAGGCTTAAATAGAAGTAAGTAATTGTTGTAAAAAAAGAAAGAATAATTGTATTCTCAAGTGTTCTTGGATGTACTTGAGTATTTCATCTAAAAATTATTTCATTGTTCTCATTCTCATACTAAAGTCCTATTTAAAAGATGTATGAATGTAGGTGTTGGCATAATTGTTGTGGGTGATTTTCTAAATATATTCAGAGAACTTGAAGTACTTTTGACTAGGTATATTAGTAGTCTAAATTATTACTTACCTAAGTCCTAAGGTACATACAGATATATGTACTGACTACTTTATTGATAAAGGAACACCTGGGTAGAATTTGAAAAAAAATTGAAATTGAGTTTCAAGGGTCCCTTAAGACCTCTAATCCCGGCTAATTTGTCAACAACTTGGGCTTTTGTTATTCATACAAGCATTGAGGCAGTTGATATGCAGAACACTAACTAAAAATATTTTTTTAAAGGATCAGATCCTACTTATTAGAATATACCTAAGGTTATTAGTTGGTATAAAACATGACATATGTCTAATCTATCAGTTTAATATCAAGTTTTGTCCATTGTTCTTATGTGTAAATATAAATATGTACAACAAATTCAGGACCATGATATGCGGGGGTGTATTTTACAAAAGTTTGAAAAAATTGTTGAATTCAGTTTAAATTTTTAAATTAGAAAATTGTAGGGTTTTGAATTTGACAAATGCTACATTAATAAGAATGCAAAAATACTAATAACAATTTTACTATCGATGAATTGTGAATTTTACAAGTTTTTAGAGCAAAATTTGTTTATAGAGTATACTTACTATCTACCAAATACAGTATAATTGGATCTGTAAGTACATACTGGGTCAAAATTGAAAGAAAAAAATTAGATGCAATTAGGCGTATTATAAATAAGGTTTAAAATTTTTTTTAAAACAGATTTTATCCTCGACTTTTCAAATAAAAGTTTGTAAAATCGAAGTCTAAATCGAGTTTTTCATAGCTGAAGTAACTGTAGTTTAGACTAGAGTCTACCAGCATTCTTTATCTATAATCTATATCCTGAAATCTTGACAAAATTGAGTTTTTTAGGATTACATTCTAATATCTAAGAGTAAGTATCTTAAAGCTATTTCAAACTAAAATTAACTTTTGTGATACTTTTGGAAATCCTATAATATTTAGGCACTTTATAGAGATATTCTGTTCTATTCCTTCATATTCCATATTTTGTTGTGTAAGGCCTTTAACTGCAGTATTAAAATTAAAAATTCAAATTACCCTTCTCAATCCTTAGATGAGATGAGATCAGAAATTGAATTTTATGATTCTTTTTACTTGTACTCAAAACTAACCATTATCCAATTAATTGACTCATTTTACAATAAAATCCCCCCTCATAGTCCCTTGTGATTTTGATACCATTCTGTCTCTGTTTTCTGTAGGTTAAACTGATCCCTTTTTCTATCAAAAAGTACACAAAACTTTAAAAAATCATCAATTTACTAGTTAGTATACGCAAGAATTCAAATCCAAACCAAACCAAACAAAATTTCACAATTCAAGTTTAAAAACAAGCTTCAATTCAAGCTTAGAATAATGTAAAACACTTCTGATTCATAGGATCGTAAAAAATGCTTTTAAACATTTATAGGGACCTACCTTAATTTTTAAAATTCTCAAAATTTTGATTGAAATTCAGCTTACCTAGGCCTAGATATCATGTTTCTCATTAGATAACTAGAATATATCTCAAAAATATCTTATCTTGCTTTAGTAAGCTACGACTACGATTAGTGCGAGATATTTAGATATAATGTGAAATCTAGATAAAAATTCAGATTGAATTGAATATAGATAGGTAATTCAAATTTAAACACTTACAAGCATAAGGTATTGATCAACTGTATAAAGAAAAATAAATTAAATCATTCAAGTGGGGCTCATTTAATTGTTTCCGTTTTAGCCAAAAACGAGACGATTTTCCCGATTCGTTACACTTTCATTCAAAATTCAATTCGACTCAATTCTTATTCAGCTTCAGCTCATACACTTTGTATTTCCCCTAAATATAATTTTCAACTACTTTTCACAAAAATCTCATCCCTATTTTGGTTGAATTTTTAGTCTAAATAATCTGTAGATCCCTGTATGAAATTAACTCAAAGTTCTTTAAAATCCTAATCCTAACCTAATCTAAACTAGAAGTATTTTGGTTTTGGATTAGTTTCATACAGGGGTAAATTCAACCAAAATAGGAAGGAAATTAAACTTAAATCTTTTACAAAAAGATCAGATCACCCTGATTTTAATTTGAATTGCAAAATATTTTCGAATTTTACTACCTATCAGAATCAGAACTATCAAAATCAAAACTAACTATCAAGTATCTGTAAGTATCTAGAATAAAATTTCATAAAATGACCCACAAAACCTGTGTATAAAGTATGTACATTTAAATTGAGATACGTTCTGAAGGGGGAAAACTGTACAACAAATTCCCAATCATGTAAAGCAAATCTCTTTTTACTTTTCTTCCAAAATGAGCTTATTAATTTCCCTTTAAATACTCGAAAAAAAATAATATTTTATGATTAATTTGTGGGGAAATGTAAGTAAGCCACTTGTAATCGGATTGTGTAATCCTCAAGGGAAATATACTTTAACATTTGAATTTGAGCAGGAGGTTTCGAGGCTTCTGCTGCTTTTTCCCTTTTGTTCAACCTGTTTCATAATATTTTAGCCATCCAATTGCAATCTCAATATATACTTTTAGGACTTATTTCCTACTACATAGTTTAATACTTACAAATATTATACTACTTTCAAAAATCAAATCAAATAATCTCTCAAAAACTCAAAGCCATAGAAGAATATCAGTAACAAAATCAAAATCAAATTAGTTTGATAAGACTCTCTACAGATATGTCTATGATGATATTATGATATTTTTGCAGAATTCTCACTTGATCTTCTTATCTACCGGAACTATAGATAGTATATTTTTCTTGGAAAGTATAAGTATCTAAGTATTCCATGTAAGTACTTAGACATTTTATAGGGATTTATTTTATTAAGGTGTTTCACAGAGAGCTTTCTCTGATTGAATTTGAAGCTCAGAAAACTTTTATTGAATTGAAATTCAAATCTCTTCAAATATTGTTGAATCAAAATATGTATGCCTAGATTTTCAATTCAGTTCTGAAAAGTCTGATTATGACCTCAATTTTCCAAGAAATAGGGTACCCAGGTATCAGGAAACCAGAGCTTTGTACGAAGGTGTACGTACTTTTTTTCTAAATCAAATCTGAAATCTGAATTGCATAAAAAATACACACAAAAAATCAAGTTTTTCTCAAATGTTTCTCAAAAGAGTCTATGGAAAAGGCCCAAACAGTTGATGTAAAAAACATGCTTATCGTTTTTGTAAACTATTTGAACGTGACTTGACCATTCAAACTTGAAAAAAAAAGCAAAAAGAAATGTTAAGGTTTAGGTTTAAGGTTTAAATGGAGAAAAGTTTTTGTAATTGGCAAGAGACAAGATTAAAGATCGGGTTGGTCATTGGCCATTGACACCGGCCGATGTATCCAGACTTTAAATCAGATTTCTCAAGAGAAGGGGGGATCACATAATTGGCCTAAATTCTTTTCTTCTTGTTTCAATCAACGTATTTTCTTGTTTAAGAAGAATCCGAGCACGTTGCTCAGCTCAAGTCATTGCAGTCTGTATTTTCTACCAAGTTTGTTGTGTTGTGTGTTTTTATAAAAGAGAATCCTAAAGATAAAAAAAACTAAAACAGATAAATACACAAGAGATTTAAAGAAAAATAAGCTGAACCAACTGAAATAAATCGAAATGAAATGGACAAATCTATCAGTATATTAACCCTTATTAAGAGTAGATAGTACCTACATCGACTTCTTCAAGTTTAAAAACTTTTTAAAGCAAATTAATGCCTACCTAGTTATTTAGTTTCTATCAGTTTTTTCTATTCTACCATGTACTGATATTTGAGTTTGTTGGCAGAACTTGAATTCTCCTAACGATAAGTTGAGTCCCAAATTTAGTTGAACTAGCCGAGAATTTATTTGAGAAATCCAAACTCACCCTATTAGGATCTTTTCGAATGAAGAATTCTAAACAAATACCCCTATACTCAAGACCTATACTATACCTACATTTTTAAACATTTTTGTAGGTACATTTTTTTTTTGTATAATTTGTTTGCATAGTAAGTCTGTTCATTTAATTCAGCCAAGAAAAATCAGAATTTGACCTCAATTTTAAAGTAAATTCGAAAGATTAAGAGCTAAACTGAACAAATAGACTATTAATCGTACTTCGATTATAAAGTATGTATAGTTATATAAAATATGTAAAAGTATAATAAAAACTTATTAATATTTTTAAATATGTAGGTAATTTCTAAATAACTTTAAAAACTTTAAAAAAATAATATATTTGAAGCACCTTGTATAATAATTAAAAAATGTCATCTTCATCCTCTTCAGAAGTTGAACTAATATTTGTATCAAGAAGGGACATATTTGGAAATAATAAACTCTCCATTTTACGCTTCTTTTTAGGTTTAACTTGCTTATGTCGAGGAATTGGAGGTGGTGGTTCTGAAGAGCTGTAAAATCCTTTAATGAGAATATAAAGTTGAGGGAATTCAATAATGGTTTTGCCAACTAGATTCGTTTTAATCGATTCTTTTGGGTTTAGTAGATAAAACCTATAAAGGAAATTAAAATTATAATATTTTTAACTACTTGAAACTTTACATGTAGTGCGTGCAAATAATGAGTATTGCTTACTGACTTGTTAGAAGAATTTGTAATTCTTTCAGATTTCAATAAAATATCAATTGAGTCAATTCCTGCTTTTTTGTAACACTTGATATTTGTGAAATTTGGATTATTTTGATCAAAGAATTTTTCCAGAAAAAGTGTTTCTAAAATAGTATTTTCCGAACATCTAAAAAATATGAATAATATATGAATATGACTTCGACTACTCTAGGCACTTTATTAATATATTTTGTTTGACAAAAAAATAAATAAATAAAGTAGGTACCTTTCTTCAAATATTTGAAAATGATCTGCATTAAGGAAAGTAAATTGAATTCTCCAACTAATTTCTTGTGTTTCCCAATTAAAGTAAGTTGTATTTGTTCGGTGTCTTTTAAAATGTTTTGGGACAAATAACATTCTTGTTCCACGATTAAAGATGGCTTTTTCTAGGACTTGCAAATGCTAAAATAATTTAAAAAAAAAGAATAAAAACCATTGGTTTATTAACATTAAATTAACAATATTTATTTTTATTATAATTGTGGAACTTACATGCGTTAATTGAGCCTGATTTCTTGGCCCTGTATTCTTGAGATTTCTTTTTCTTTTTGAAAGAAAGTCGTGAATATCATTAAATAAATCGCAATCTGAAAATCATAAAATATTTACGATTATATATTATATGATAATGATTACACTCAAAGTTAAAAAAGAATAATTTTTTGTATCTACGTGTAGGTATTTATATATAAAATATTCGATCTTGGTCTATTTACAAATTATTACATGTCAAATTAAGTCGAAAATTTGGCTTTTCAGAGCTGAAATAAATTAATACATTAATATACCTTCTTGAAGTTCTTCTTCACCCAAATGTGCCAGTGGACGATAAACAGTTTTGACTAAAATTCCATCACACTCATTGACAACTTTATGTTCCTTGACACAGGGGAGACTACAGGTGTTCAATTGACATCCGGGACATGTATACTTGGCTTCCACTTTCTTACACATGGCACAAATCCCGAACCTGTTAGAAAATGTAAAATACAATTAGAAATAGTTTGATTTTATAAAACTTAAACAGCCTTTGTTATTTTTCTTAGCATCGCTATTTGATATTGATACATTAGTTTTTTTCTTTAGAATTATATACGATTGGTAATTTAGTGACCTTTATCACTAAAATGGTAATGGTCATGGTCACTAATGGTCCCCTTGAGTAAAAAGGATTTCAAAAGGCTTTTAGGCTAGGCCTTTCAATGTTAACTTAAACCTCATATAAAAGGCCAGAAATTCTATAATATAACCCCAAGCTATCCTTTAAATGAAAGAGTGAGTACAAAATTAAGGTTTTCCAGACTGAATTTTAATTTACTTTTAATATTTGTATTTAGGGTACCAGATAATGATAATTAATAATTTCTAAAACTAAAAACTAATTAAGTACCCACAAACAATTACAAATAGAATATCAAGAAAGTTAAATTATATCTAGGTCTTTACTTACTTTTTTTTGGCAGACATTTCCTTATCTTCAAAAGTTAAATAGCTTAAAAACAATTAGCAAATTATTATAAGTCAAATATCAAGTCTCAAATACCTAATTACTAAATAAAAATAATTAAATAAAATAAAATCTCAAAAAAACAAGAAACACATTATTTTTGAAAGAAGTAATAAGAAGTCGAGATTTTTAGTCAAGTTCAAGTCAACTTTCTCGCTTTAAAAATCCATTTTTGGTGCAAACCAAGACTTTTTCTTTTTTATGGACATGACATGACCAAACCAAACCAAATTGGACTTTGGACTGGTCTGACCAATAACCAATCATTTCAGCTCTGAAAAACTCGAAATTGACTTGTAACTCTATAATATGGTACATTAACTTTGTTCAATTGAGGTATAACCTATGGTATAACTTACTATTAGAATTCAGTTCAGGTTCAGATTTCAGATTTCAGATCAGATTCAGATTTCAGATTCAGATTCAGATGAATCAGATCAGATTCAGATTCAGATGAATCAGATCAGATTCAGATTCAGATGAATCAGATCAGATTCATCAGAGTTCAGAGCTCGAATTTATTTAAGGTTATGGAAATGGAAATGGAAGATTTTTGCCGAAAATTGAATAATTAATCAATCATTCATTTTCATTATACAAGTGCATTTAGGTTTATAAGATAAGTAAGCTATCAGCTAACATCTTCGGCAAAAATAGCTTTAATTAGACTTTAGATTTAGCTTTAGCATTAGCATTAGCAAAATAGCATTATATTGTACGTATGACAGTGTTACAAGTAATCGATTACATTTTCAGAAAACTAACGATTACTGTAATCGTAATCGTAATCGATTACATTTTAAGGCTTGTAATCGTCCTTTTTGAACGATTACGATTACAATTTTTTTATAAACCTAGTAATTTCAACCCAAAATATGCGCTAAAAAACCTTTAAAATACCTAAATCCCAAAATTTCTTTTAAAAAATTCTAAAATGTTAGTTTAGTTTATTTGACTGTATAGTTAATAATAAAATCATAGTCCCTAGTAGACCTTAAATATTTTCAAAAATCCCAACTGACCATTTTTTCCACTTGACTCCCTAATAAAAGAAATTTAAGAGTTAACATCAAAATCAAAAAAAGACTGCCAGACCAGACCCTTATTTTGCATCATCTAAAAGTATTAGTATACATTGTACTGGTTATGTAGCAAATTGACAATTAAATACAGTAAATTTTAAATTTTAGTAAATTTTAAAATAAGTGTTTAAGTATCCAGTGATCTATAAAATACTCAAATTAATACTGAAAAAAATTGATTTTCTTACTTAAGTGCCCTATAATCATACTACATATTTACAATGAAAATTAATAAAGAAGATTTTTATAAGGATTTCTCACTTTTTGAGGCCAAATTAAGAGGATCAGAATTGACATTGACCCAGAAAGTTTTGTCATATCTACTCCCAGCAGATTTTAAAAATGCTTATTTGGTTTGCACTCGTTGGCGAAATTCTTCAAAGATTTTGTGGAAGCCAAGAACCATTAAATTGAAACTGAATTCTTCAAACCAGAAGAACCTTTATACAGGGTGGGCCACCGTCGAGGCCCCGGCTTTAACATTTGAATAACTCAAAAAGTATAATGAGAGAAAGGGTAAAGTTTATCTGAAAGAGGTTGAATGAATTAGATTATGGTGATAATTTGAGAATTTTAGCTAAATTATCAGATAGTCAAAAAATTGCTTGAAAAATTGAAAAGATTTTGACAAATTTTTGTTTTCAAAAGGTATACGCTATCAAACCAACGACAATGGAAAAGTTTCATCAATGTTACATCCAGGAACTGATTGGAAGGCTCTTTCGCAATACCCTTGATCGAGGTTTCCTAGTTCCTGGATGATACATTGGCGAAGCTGTTCTATTCTCGTTGGTTTGATGGCGTATACCCTTTGAGAAATAAAATTTGCCAAAAATTTTTCGATTTTTCAAATAATTTTCTGACTATCTGATAATTTATCTAAAATTCTCAAATTTTCATCATAATCTAATTCATTCATCCTCTTTCAGATAAACTTTACCCTTTCTCAATAAACGTTATACTTTTTG
Organism: Nanhermannia cf. coronata Gr-Ori-00579; assembly: GCA_034699045.1. Classification (NCBI taxonomy): domain Eukaryota; kingdom Metazoa; phylum Arthropoda; class Arachnida; order Sarcoptiformes; family Nanhermanniidae; genus Nanhermannia; species Nanhermannia cf. coronata Gr-Ori-00579. Next base: position 10,409 of record JAQIXA010003733.1, read on the forward strand.
AGTTATTCAAATGTTAAAGCCGGGGCCTCGACGGTGGCCCACCCTGTATAAGGTTTAACATACAAAACCGAATAGATCCTTTTGTGAAATATTGGAATTACAGATAATATATTTTGACCCAATTTTGGACAAATTCTTGTGCTTATTATTTGAAGTTTGCATTCAATCTGTTTATTTCGTACTCAAAATCGGAAAATATTTGTCAACCATTACCATTAGATACAACCTTTGATTTTGAAAACAGATTTTTCAAAAAATTAGATATTTCATAAAATTTTAAGAATTTGTCCAAAAATAGATAAATTTCCTAGTGATAATTGACAATGCATATATATTTTCAGCTTTGAAAAACCCATTCAAAGAATATCTTCGGGTTCTAATGGGCTTTCTAGGCTTTATATGAGAATTAACATGTAAGCCGAAGATATCCTTTTCAACAAAATGTATTCAAAATCTGATTTTTTATAGCTGAATTACATAGATTTCAATTAGGCATAATGTTCTAGTTATAATCAGAGTTGCAGTCAAAAAAGGGTCTTAAAACCATTCATTCTGCTCTGATTCTGCTTCTGATTTTAATAGTTTCAATTTAAACCTTATTACTCGAATCTGAATATAACTGGTAAAATGTAGATACAGTCCTACAGTAACTTTCCATATCCTAATATTGACTCACATCCAAAATCAAAAAAAAAGTCAACTTTTGAATACCGGATGAGATACATAATATACGTAAATTAATGGTAGTACCATACATATTTTTATAGATAGATTACAGTATACAAGTAGAAAAAAATGAAAATAAAGTATCCGTATATTGCATAACATTCTTAAAGATATCAGTACTAGCAATTCAAATACAGATATGAGAAAAGTAAATAAACCAGAACATCGATATTCTTATAAAGTTTAGAAGAAAATCTCTCTATAAAGAGTCTTTAAATCATAAAATATCTTAAATTATACCTAAATAGGAGATTCTTCAAAATTTTGAAACTCTATTAGGTTTTCAGGCCTTTACATGTTAAACCTCATATAAAGGCCAGAATGTCTAAAGATATCCTTTTAAAAATTAAAATGGAACTGGAAACCTAATTTTTTTTTAGAAAATTTGGATTTTATGACTTTATAAAGAGGTTCTTATCAATCGAATACTTTATCTATTTTCCAAATAAAATAACGACTGAGATAAGTACCTACTATCTATGATAGTTTAGGATTTTGTCCATTTCCAAACTAGAAATTTCCAAGTTAAGGAAACTTACCACAGTTGAGGGGTTTAACTTTGGGGTTGTTCTAAAAATATCTGACTCTGGATTTCTCCCCTATTTTGTACTACTATACAGATACTTCGATTTTTTTCGACAATGACCTAAGTTAACTTGAATCCCCAAGTTTCTAGAAGGTTTTTCAAACAGCTATGTAGTACGAGTACTACATAAAGTAGTCAAAATCATGGAGAAAAAAAGGCCAAAAGTTTTCTCAGAGAGAAGAGATTCAAAATAAAATCCAAATATAGCCTTGAATATACCATACAAAATTCTAAAATGAAACCATACCAAAAAATACCATAAGTAATGGTTGTGCCAGCAGGGAAATGCAGTATTTTGTGTACACGAGGGTTGGAAAAGAAAATGCGTAGATTCTCAAAGTATTATATAATTCATAGGGGGGATATCTAATGTATATATAGGTATAAATATATAGGACCAAGGTTTTGGGGAGGGAGTCGCATATAAACTGGATATTACTAGAATAAATTTATGACACCCCACCCCCACGAATCATGAAGAAGCCCGGGCAACTTTTCCTTTCCGGATAAAATTGAAACGCAAAAAGAGAATTATTTTATAGATATAAATTCATCTATAAAACCAAGTATATTAATAGCTAGTGTAGAGATACCATGTATACTCCTACAAGTAAACGGTCACTTGTAAAGTAAAAGACTTGAATTTGCTCAAAAAATTTCAAAAGTTTATGAATTGGCAATTATGTAATGTTATATTAAAACTAATTTTCTTTAGATTTTGAGTCTTAAAAATCTTTAAAAAAGCAAATTTTTGTCATATTTTGAGAAATAGTGAAATTTTCTCCTAATCCTATAGGTCTAGATCTATAAAATTATCAGTAAATTCAGAGCCAATATTGTTTAAAAAATGGGTCCATAACTTCTGATTATTTGAAAGAATTTCGAGAATTTCGAGAATTTCAAGATGATTAAAGATAGAAGAATTTGAGATTGATTTAAATTTTGAAAATTTTGACAAATTTTGCATATTTTTAATGTTAGTTGACCTAAAGCTCAACTTTCTTCAAAAATATAGATCAGTTTGATATAAATATCTTTTTTAAATGAAACTTTTATCTAAATTTTGTCTAAATTTTGTCTAAATAATGATTTCTGATTTCTGGCTTCTGGTAAAAAAAATTGAAGCTTTCAAAACAGCTTGACCTAGAGTTCTGAAATGTCTAATAATTGTAGAAAACCGAGGTCAAAAATCTAAATATTGGGAAATATTCGCAGGTAATTTAGCATTTAGTTCAAACTATTTCTGGTTATAAGATAAGGAGTTCTCAAATCTAGGATTTCCTAAAAAATGTGAATGAAATTGACAATTTCTTAAGATCAAAGTGTCTTTTCTTAGAATAAAGATAAGAAATAGTAGTAAAGTTATAGTATAACAAGTATTCCTAGGTTATGTAGGGAGTTTGATATCGACCGAATTTTCTACTACACTACCTACAACTA
>JAQIXA010003734.1:0-13159 GCA_034699045.1 Nanhermannia cf. coronata Gr-Ori-00579
TTTCGAGGAATTTGGGACTTGTAAATATGGTGAAAAGTGTCAATTTGCTCATGGGTATGATGAGGAAATCATTTTTATATTATTTTACAAACGATTATTATTATATGTACCTATATCCTTACTATTATATAATGAAAGCCATAATTACTAAAATAATGATGTAGTAATAATTCTGATGTCAAAATTTTATTGATCCTTTGACTAGTCATCGAGAGCTGAGGAACGTTTCTCGACATCCAAAGTACAAGACGGAGCTTTGTAAGACCTTCCATACGATGGGACTCTGTCCATATGGCCATCGATGTCATTTCGTTCACAACGAGTCCCTTAGGGGTTCCATGTCCATCGCACAATTCGGCCAGGCTCAAGAAAATCATCAACAACAGCAGCAACAACAACAACAGCAGATGAATGAGAAATCGAATAATTCTTCATCTCGATCGAGTGGTTCTTCAGGTGGTGATGTTGACGAAATTATCTACGATGATGATGTGATTGGTCTTGGTGGACCTGGGTCTTCCGGTTCGGATGATGATGGTTGTGATCTTGTCAATGACAAGATTCGAGTGTCATCTGCTAGGGCTTCCTCCACCTCCTCATCAATTTCAAGTGGAACTTCACCAACTGGCGCTTTCTCCTTTTCATCAAGTGGTTCTGGAAATGGACAAGGATCACTTTCTCCGGTTCTTTCGCCAACAACAGCTGGATCACAACAATTTGTTCATCAACATATTTCACCTCCTGGCTTTCCTATTGATGACCAAGATGAACTCATTAACTCTTTCTACTATTTATGTAATCATATTTTACTATAATACAATTATTTAGTAATTTTAGTAGATAGGGGTCGATTTGAGATTCAGTTTTTTCTGACATCCAGCAATTATTTTGACTTTGACCTCAATTTATACCTATCTTATCTATATCTAGAATCTATAGATTCGATTCTAGATATGGCTAAGATAGCATAAATTCTCAAACAAACAGGTCGAGGTCGAAATAATAAACTGATTCTCCAAGTTCATTTTTTTTTTGCTTTTTATTAGATACTTTGAACAACCCTGTATAATTTGTATATATTATTATTTTTCTGCAGTACTAATGAATAACAACGGCTCGGCTGGACTTCCACCACTTGTTCCACAATCCCAAATGTCAACCTCGCCACCACTCGCACCAACTGACCTCTCGTCACCATCTGACTCGCAAATCATCAATAATTCCAGTTGGAACTCGACCCTTCGATTCTAAAAAATTCTAAAAAATTCTAAAAACAACAAACACTTCACAATGGACTTTTTTTCTTTTTGGATTTATACTTTTTTTTTTGTTAAAAACACTTTTATTTCATATTATTATGTCATTCATATATTTCGTTTCTTTATTTTTATTAGATGTACCATATTATGGTCTTACTCTTTTTCTACTAGTAGTAGTTACATAGTAGTTTAGCTAATTTTTACGAAAAATTTATTATGTACTCGTAGTTAGAATAGTAGTAGTCTTAAATATAATTTTAATTACTCGTCTACTTATTGTATTTTATAAAAAAGCGTATTTCCGTATACATATTAAGCATCTTAAGTATTTTACAATAATTATAATTTAACTCATATTTGTATAACTAAACACATCACTGATATATTTATAATATAGTTTAATACTCGTGCATTTTTTTGTCTCGTTTTTTTTGTGTCTCTACATATTATTATATTAATTTTTATGTATATACGGAGTAGTAGAGTATAAATTGGTGTTTATAATTATGTACTATATTATATATTATTTTTCGTTAATTTTTTAAATATTTAAAACTATTTATTTAATTATAATCACTTCTTAAACATTCTGCTGATCAGCTAATTTTTTTCTATATTATATTATCTAATTAATTGTACCTATATTATTATTATTATTATAAAAAAGTATTTTATTTATATTATAATACCGATTATATAATCATCTATATTATATTATATATTTTTAAAATTTAAATGATTTAATTTATTCATTTATTCTCGAATAGTTATGTATATATCCTTGTATCTAGGTTGATTGGTCAAGTGTCCACAGTGTCAAGTGACAAAAAGGTCAAATTTATTTGACCTATTTGTCATTTAGCAATGTGTATATTTGACTCAAATTTTTAAAGCGAATCTTTGATAGATTTTTCATAGAGTTTATATAACATATATATATATCACAAAAATTTAAAAAATTATATAAAAAATTATAATATATTTCACAAGTGTACCTTAAATGAGATGAGATGAGTGAATTTAATACAAGTATCAAGTATACCTTAAAATTACATAATTACCTTTATATTAAATATATTAATTATATAATTAAAAAATCTTATATATATATATATTTGTAACGAGTTGGATATTTATGAAAGAAATTGAGAGAAATTAAAATATTTATATCACTTATTTTCAAAAAAACCCCATATTAAAAGCTTATCTACTTTTTTGGGAATAATCTCTGATTTAATCTAATCCCTATTTTGGTTGAATTTACCCCTATATTTTTGATCTTCCTTCATACCTTTATGAAATTAGCCCTAAATTTCTTAAAATCCTACCTAAATTATAAAAAATTTGGGTCAATTTCATACGGTAAGAAAGGCCAGACCAAAAATTTAGGGGTAATTTCAACCAAAATAGGGTACCTAGTTTTTGAGGACCCATTTTTGAGTTTGAAAAGGCCTTCATATAACGCTTATGTGCCGTTATATCGAGGTTATTATTACAAACTATGTAGCTAGCTTTCTTGAGACTTTTTCAAAATTTTGACAAAAATTGACCTAAATGCACCTAACAAGTACAAATATGACGAATTAAAAAAACAGACAGACAGATTTAAAGGGCAGTAAAGCCCTCTTTCTATGCTAAGGCGAGCTAAAATTGAAATTTAATCGGATTTGAGTTTGAGTATGTTTACAAGCTTAACGGGTGGCAAAATTTTTAATTTTTTTAAACTGAATTTCCCCATATTTTGGGGGGTAATCGGATCCTAGTTTTTATCTCTTTGCCAAGAAAATATACTTGAAATACTTATAGGAGACATATGGATGGAGGATAAAAGATCTCATAGTTTTCTTGATGATTTTAAGATAAAATTGATGATCTTTTTTGTTAACAAGAATAGTTACAAAAAAGTGAAATTCGATCTCATCTCAGCACTTTTCTATTCAATAATTCTTGCAAAACAAATACCTTAGAATACTTGAAATGAAACAATCGACTTGTTTTTAAAAGACTAGTTTAATGACATCCCTACTTTGGTTGAATTAACTCATTTTTTGGTCTAATTTTACCCCTGTATTGAATAAACACAAAAAAAAATTTAGTTTAGGTTCGTTAGGCTAGGATTTAAAAAAATTTTGTGTTTTTATACATAGCATGTGTAGAGTTAGACCAAAATTATATTATATGGTAGGTGTAAATTCTCCCAAAATAGGGATGAGATTAAATCGGAGCCTTTTTAAAACCATTCATTTAGGTAGGGTAGGATACTCAAGATTCAAATACGAAATAAAAAATAAAAAACCGAAAATTGTATAAGATTTTTGTAGATTATTTCTCGTTGTTTGGCAGGTGTCAAAGACCTTAAAGACTTAAGGGATCTCAAATTTCATATACTATATGTACTAATACTATGTAGTACTAAACCATATGGACTTATATTAAGGGTCCTTTAAACCTCAATGAACTTGTCCCTTAAGAAAAAGAAAGATCCACGAGGTATTTTGACACCCTTCGTTCGATTCCTTGACTTACTTACAGAACAGAAAAACCGGAAATTATGAAAAAAAGTTCATAATTCATAATATGAATTTCATATTTCGAAAATATTACACTATTTTGAAAAGCTATTTAGTAAGGCACCTGTCACTTTGTAAGGGTCAGTTTTTTTGAGATACTTGAGGGTTGAATTTGTGTCAGTGTGTCCCTCGTTAGTATTTTTTTGTACTTTCGACTCGAATTTCATTTCCCCCTTTGGATCCTGTGCCTGTGTAGAAGTAGTCCTTAAGTCCCCTCCATACTTTACTTGAAACTTGGGCTAGATTATCTATTTCCTCAAGTGTAAACAAACCCTACATTTATCCTACAAGATTACACATGTATCATGTCAACTAATGTGTAAATCTAAAGATCTAGATTTGACATTTTTAGTTATTATGTAAATTCAAGAGCTATAGTGCCCAACTTTTTGTCTGATTCTAGTCAAAATTCATTTCTAAAAAGTGCTTAATAGCAGTTAATTGAGCTCTGAAAACCCAGATTTTGACATTATTTCAAGATATACTTGTACATATTAGGTGCCTAATCTATAAGCTAAAGAAATTTCGAGTTAATTTCATACAGGGTTAATACATTAGATCAAAAATATATGGGTAAATTCAACCAAAAAAGGGATGAAATTAAGCTTAATTCTTAATTCTTTCTAGATATAGACATAAAAATTTCAGATTCCAGATTTCAGATCATTTCAGCTGGTTAATCCGAAAATGTTGGTAGTTCAAACTTCATAAAAGTTCCTAACTATCCTCAATCTACGTCATTTTGACTTGCTTTGCAAAGAAATGACAAGAATTTTGAGTTTTTCAAAAAAAATTCAAATTTTAGAGCTTTCAAAATGGGAAAAAGTGATTTTTTACAAAAATGAGTAGTTCCTTCTGTCTCTATGAGTAGAGTTCGAGTTCGACAAGTGCCAAGCTGAAGATTCGAAACAAAAGGGATAAATTTAAATGGGGATTTTGAGAGGAAATGAAACCTGAGATTCAGATCTTCAACATCTTCTTCACAAATAGCCCATTTGTTTTTACCACCACCACCGAAATACTTCATCATCCCATCACACACACAAGATAAAGCCCTCACTGAAGCTCAACTTCATTTCATTCACAAGTTATCTTCAGAAGCTGAAGCATGTCCGAAGAAACCAAAAAATTCGTGGAGAAAAAACGTCGTCGAAATTTGAGGACTCCGAAATGTGCGAGATGTCGAAATCACGGGGTCATTTCTACACTTCGTGGACACAAAAAAATGTGCAGGTAAGAATTTTAAGAACTACTGATATTTTGTAAAAAATTTCAAGAATTTGTAGGGGTAAATAGGCATTAGTATGGGTAGCTATAATACATACATATATTATGTAATTTTGAATTTGTTTGAAAAGGTGGCGAGAATGTGTATGTGAAATGTGTGAACTCGTCGCTCAAAGACAGAGGATTATGGCCAAGCAAGTTGCCCTCAGAAGGTAATATTTTGAAATTTTTTAAAATCAGCAGATATACATAGAATTATAGATATACAGCAGATATATATAGCATGCTGGTTTGTGAGAGGTTTTTGAATGAATTCCAGTCGATATTTTGATCTGAGAGTGAGATTCGAGAATATCTTTGCTAATTGCTTTCTCCAGATCTAAGTAGAAAGAGGTCAAAATAACAGTATATATGATCTAAAACAGACTGTCCAAATATCAAAAAAAGTTTCTAAACTATCTCTAATCTACCCTTATTTGGGTCTATTCAACAAATGTTTTTGAAATTTGGAAATCTTATCAATATTTTGTAATAACTTAGCTTTTTTAGGCCTTAGAAGAATCAACATTTTCGATTCTTGATATGATTTTTTGATTCATTTAGGCATCAACAAAGCCACAAATCAGAAGACAAAAACGATCCAGAAGAAATGAAAGTCAGTTCTACAACTGCAATAACAACCCAAAAAGACCATATCAAAAAGGCCAGATCAAGAAATTTTCAAACCATGCAGATGAGGGTCAAATCACGGATAAAAATCCCCATCAAACCCTCAAGAATAGATTTCCAAAGTCCTCAAGAAATTCGAAGTCGACGAAGAAAAACTTTTTCAGATCCAGAACTCTCACAAATCAACGAAAATCAACAAGAATTCCAAAGTTTGGCAAAAGTGTCCCAACTTACCCCAATCTACCCCCATCAACATCATCAAGTACCCTTAAATCTTAACTTTTATAATCCCTTACTTCTAGATCTTAATTACTATACGCAAATTTTAAATCACTTACACATCATTAACTCACCTCAAAGTAGTCAAATTATAAGTAATAAACCAATTGTCAAGAATAATAAGATTTCATTTTCTGTTGACTCGATACTTGCTAAATAAAATACCTACACAATTTAAGAATACTAGATCTATGTATTGTTAATTATTTTGTGCCAAAAATACAGATTTTTAATTGAATTCATAAAATAAAAGTCATAAAAAATGCAAAAAATTTCAAAAATTTCAAATTTATTTTTAGTAGAAACTTGTAATTCTCTGATTTAAATGGGTCCATATTTAAGATGAATTTTACCCCTATATTTGTAGTCAAATCTTACCCCTATTTGAAATTAACCCAAAATTTTTTTAAATTTCAAACCTCTAGGTCAGCAATAGAATCCAAATTGCACACTTTTGAACTATAAAATTTCAAAAAATGGAAAAATAGGCTGGAAATGCCTATTTATTTCATAAGGCTCCGATTCCGATTTAATATCATCCCTATTTTAGTTGAATTCACCCTTATATTTTTGAACCCTGTGTGAAATTAATCCAATTTTTAAAAAATATGGTTAGGTTAGGATTTAAACAAAATTTTGGGTTAATTTCACAGAAGGGTAAGATTAGACCAAAAATTTAAACTCAACCAAAATGGGGATAATATTAAACATAAGTCATTTTACCTATTTTAGATTATCTTAAGATTCTTTACTTTTTGATCAAGACCCAAAAAAATCTCATAAAAACAACCCTGCTGGATATTTTGGCAAAAATTCTCAACAATCTATAGGTAAACTAACTAAAGTGTTTATAAATGCAATATTAAGATATGATTTTAGAGAAATTAGATTTAAAACTAGTAGAGAAGTCCAAGGTCGACGAGACAACTTAAAATTCAAAATGGACATTCATTCAATTTTTATAATTTTTTTTCTTACCTTTAATAAGCCTGTCATATAATACTTTATATACCTTACCTATTAACCCATCTACTTATGGTTAATAACCATTTTTGCAGATTTAAATGCCCTTGAATAAAAAAGATATATTATTTTAAACCAACAAAAAACCACCTAAAAAAGTTTCTCTCGAGAGTTTGAAGTTGGACGCTCAAAAGAATTGAGCAAAAAAATATTTTGAGAAATGGTCAACTTTTTTGTCCTCTTGTCGTTATTTTTTGCTGTCCAAGGACAATTGCCCAGGCCTGGACCACTGGCACTTCCACCACCACTACCTTTGGGTGGTCCTTTCAATAAATTACCATTACCACCAGGTATGAGACTTTTGTATGGAAATCTGCAAGAGATTTTATAAAATTTTTGATAATTTTGAGATTTTTTTTAAAATTTTGAAGCATTTCCACAAAATCCTTTAAAAAAGGATTTCCTCAATTTGGTCAATGGTCCATTGTCACCTGGAGTTGTCAAGAATGTCCTGAAATTTGCTTTAGATAGCCCACATGGACCATTCAAGGAATTTTCCGACATTTACAAATTTGTCCCAAAAGATGCCTTTTTTACTGACATGAATCCACTACACATGACTGCCATCAAAATCGTGTCAACAATACTCCTGAGTAAGGTCTTTATCAGGCAGAGATTGTCTAAATTTTGAAAACTTTTACGAACTATACTATACCTAATCTACCCTTAGTCTTGTTTGAATCATTTTGAATTTTCTATCAATTTTGCAGACGAAAAAACGCCTGAAAAATTCCTGGAATTGGCTCAAAAATTAAAGGGTGATTCAGAACTGCATCCAAAATTGTTTTATACTGCACTTACGGTTGCCAAATATGCTCGACCTGACCTACTTGACCTTATGACCCCACAAAGTGACAATACGACTAACACACTCCCTTTCGAGTCATTTCCGGATCAATTTGTCAGCACACAAGCCATTGAAGATTCTATTAGTGAAGGAAAGGTACAAAAACCTAATTACTTTGATCTATTGGTATTCGGGTATTTGTATTTGTAAAGAGATTTTTGGAAAAAAGGCATTTGCCTTAGGACATTTGCCAAATAGGATTTTTGCCATAAGACTTTTGCAAAGCGGACTTTTAGAAAATGAAATGAATGATCATTTTAAAATTTAGGGGAGTATTTTTGAGCTTTCGTGTCTATCTAGAGATATGAAAAAATGTCAATCGTGGATCAGATGACACTTTAACATTTGAAATTTTGGGAAATATTAGCTATAGTTGGTATTAAACATTGACGATTGACATTTTTTCATATCTCCAGATAGACAAAAAAGCTCAAAAATACACTCCTGAATTTCAAAATGATCATTCATTTCATTTTCTAAAAGTCCGCTTTGCAAAAGTCTTATGGCAAATTTTCTAAGGCAAATGTCTTTTTTCCAAAAATCTCTTTCCAAATGTCCTAGATTCAATCTATTAGGCTATTTTACTGTAGGATTTCGATTTTTTGAGACTATTTTTGATTTTTTGTATAGGAATGTGTGGTGATTGACGAAAAAATTGGGTCAGACAATGGTGAAGAAAATAAACTTTGGTATTTCCGTGAGGACATGTTTTTAAATTCGCATCATTGGATGTGGCACAGGTAGAAACTCGATTTTAGTTTATGTAATTAGTTTATTTTAATCATAATTGAAATTTTTTAGAGCTTTTCCAACATTTGATTTGCCATCAACAGTCGCAGATCGACGTGGTGAATTATTTTACTACATGCATCAATCATTAATGGCAAGGTAGAGTAAAATTTCCATAATTTTCTTGAATCATTCTTATTTTGGTTGAATTTTGGTTATCAAATTTTTCAAATTTCAAAAAAATTTAGTTTAGGTTAGAATATTTAAAAATTTTTAGCTTAATTTTTAGCTTAATTTCATAAAGGAATAAAGCTGGACCAAAAATATAAGGGTAAATTCAACCAAAATATGGATGAATTTGAACTAAAGTCAATTAGGTATATCAATATTTGGGTGATTTGTATTTATTAAATTAAGGTATAAGACTGAAAGGATTGTAAACGGACTACCTCCAGTAGATCCTTTGGAAATGAATCCTGATGGAACTATAATCGAGATTGGATATAAGGCTCATTTGAATCAGAGTTCTTCGACCAGACCTTGGACAGACCGAATTGACAACAAAGCCCTCGAAGTAAAATTTAAAAAAAATTAATTTTTTAAAAAACAATATTTGACCTTTAAAAATGACCTTTAAAATTTTTTTTGAATATCTATTTTAGAACTTGAAATTGCAAATCAAACTACCTGATGGTTCATCGATTTGTGACAAATTTCCAGAAATTTGCATATCCGTCCAAGGTTTGAACATGTATGAGGAAAACATTAAGGATGTCATCGACACAGGGAATTTTAAACATGTACAACCCCTTAATTAGTTAATTTTAGGCCTATATTCAAATTTCTATATTTTTATAAAAAATTCAAAGATCAATGGAAGTGAAATTGACCTCAAGGATAATCCAGAAGCACTGGAACATTTTGCAAATTTAATTGAAGCTACAAATTTTAATCCAAACCCTGAAAAATTTGGCGCATTTGGTTTACATGGTGGTGCTCATATACTCATTTCTTATATAATGGATCAAAATGTCACAATTTTGGTCAGTTTTTTTCAAGTTTTTTGAGCAATTTTTTCCAAAAATTAACTTTTTTTGGGTTACATATTTAGACTCCTTCGGGTGTTATGGGTGATACGAGTACAAGTGTTCGAGATCCAGTTTTTTACCGGGTGCATGGGCACATTGACAATCTCTTTGACCAGTTTAAACAAAATCATCAAGAGCCTTATTATCCAAAAACTGTAAGTACCCTACCCTTTCTATCCTACGAAAAAAGTTTAATTTCATCTCTATTTTGGTTGAATTTACCCCTGAATTCAACTCAAAACTCAAAATAGGGATGAAATTAAACACAAGTCATTAGTCATTAATATATTTTGCAGGGGATGTATCAATTGGAATGGACGGGTGTCTCAGTGGACAAGGTCCAAGTGTCAACAGATGGCCAGACTGGAAACCTTGAAACTTTCTGGAATTCTGTTGAATTTTATTTGAACTACACTGGAACGAATTTGAATCCAGTCATGGGTGCACCTAAAAAGACTAAAGTTTGCGCTAAACATTTGGATCATAAAGATTTTAATTATAAAATAGAAGTGGTAAGTTAAGTAATTACTTCTTACCTTCAAATGAAGCCTAATTTTTGGACTATTATTTTAGACAAAAGGCCCCGAGGTCAAGACCAGATTGGCCACTGTGAGAATATTTATGGCTCCAAGATTTGACCAAAATCAAAAACTTTCACTTGAGGAACAAAGAAGATTATTTTTCCCATTGGACCGCTTCACCACTAATTGTAAACTAGGATTTAATTAACTACCTACTATTTTAGTTTATTAATTGTGTGAGCCAAGCGGTTAATCGATTATACCAAAAGATACTCATCTTTGAGTATCTCAAAGAAACCTCATTTTTGATTTTTCCTATTTGATTAACATAGGGAACCCTTAAAGGGTCCCCTGACCTCAAAGGGTGGGGCATTCTAAATTTTTTGTCGAAATGGCACACCGAAACCCTATATGGGTCCTTCATGTCCTTATGTTAAGATTGGTCCAGTAGTTAGTTCTCGTTCTCGAGTTATCTTCTAGACAAACAGAAAGACAGACAGACAAACAGACAGAGCAGAGGGCAAAGTGCAAGCAAAGTTATAAGTGCCCGCTTCGCTCGCACAATCATTAATAAAAAAACCTTTAAATATTTTTTTTCTAAAAGTGGCTGATGGCAAGAATGTGATTGTAAGGTCATCCAAGGATACCTCACTAACTGTCGACTGGACATCAGCCCTTAAATATCTCAATGACCCAGGAATTTTGAATCCAAATCCATTGGCTGGGAAAAAATCAGGCTACTGTGGTTGTGGTTATCCTCATCATTTGATGCTTCCAAAAGGCGGGAAAGTTGAAGATGGTGGAACGACCTTTGACCTTTTTGTGATGGTCACAAATGGCCAAGATGACGAAGTTGGTCCAGCTAGGACTAAAGAGGCATCTGGTGAGGGGACTTGCAAAACTGCTGACATCTACTGTGGAGTCCCTGGAGCCAAATACCCTGATGCTAAACCAATGGGATACCCTTGGGACAGGAAAATTTATCAGGTAAACAAAGGATCATTTAATTAAAAAAATCAGAAAAACCCGATTTCGATCTTACTTTAAGAAAATTGATATTTACCTAATTTGCTAATTTTTTCAAATATTCAGGTGAAGCCTAATTATGGAGAGGGTGGAATCGGGGCTCAAGTCCAGGTTGACATCCCAGACCTTGATGACTATGTGTCCAGATTGCCCAACTCTGCCACTACTCAAGTAATTGACCAATTACAATTTAATTACAATTAAATATCATAAAATATTTTTCTAATATTTCCAGGTAAAAATTATACACGATGATACATACACTGAGAAGACCCAAGAATGATCATTATTATAATTCTTAAATAAAATAAAATAATTTCCTTCAAGTCTCTTATCAATTATCATATTTAAATCTGTCACATTCATTGGAAAATAAACTTATCATAATTTCAATTTCAACATTATATTATGTAGTATCATCATTTCATTACAATAAGTACCTTACCTAGTACCTGTGTGAAATTTGATATCTTTTATGAAGAAATAAAGATCCCTAAGGACTTTGACACCTGCCAAAAAAATAACCAGAAATAAATTTTATAATTTACGAATGAGTATACTTAAGATACTTTATGCCTATAAGACCTATATCTATAGGTAATTTTCGGTTTTAGTTTTTTATTTAGCATTTGAGTTTTGAGTAAATGAATGATGGTTTTAAAAATAAGTCGATTATTTCATTTCAAGTCAGACTTTTTTTTTTTGCAAAGAATTGAATAGAAAAGTGCTGAGATCAGATCAGATTTCACTTTTTGTAACTTTTCTTTCTTGTATTTGTAGTTAGCAAAAGAAAGATCATTAATTTTATCTTGAAATCATCATCTAACTATGAAATCCTTTATCTTGTTTGTATCTTGTAAATATATCCCATATTGATTTAGCTCGTATGTTTTGTATTTAAAATTATTTCAAGTTTTTCTTCAGTATATTTTCTTGGCAGTTAGATAAAGATGAATAAAAACTCGGATCGGATTTCTCTCCCGAAATCTGTGGAAATATCAGCAGAAAAAAAAAAGAGTAGGGTACATTTTTACCACCCAGATTGAAAAAAGTAGAAAATCTTAATAAAATTATTGAATGGAAATGATCCATGGAATGAAACTTGATTTTTAAAATGATCTTATTGTTAGAAAAGGGCACTTTTTTACTTACCTTTTTAGTAGGTGTAGGTAATTATATTTTTTACAGGCAAAAATCGCATTACCCAATTGAATTGTTTTTAATTAAATTTTATATGTATTATATTCAGCTCCAAAGGACCAGCTGGTTTTGGTCATAATTCTCAATTCTCACATTTCTCACACAACTTGTGTGACACGACACAAGTGCATGTTCATGAAATTAGCAAATCAATTAGAAGATTTAAGTTTCTAAAATACATAATATCTGAGTCTGAAATATGGAAGATGCTAGTTTATGATATTAATTCAGCTTTGAAAATCCCATGTTTGCCTTAAATTTTAAATTATAATCAGAATACAAATACGTTGTAAAATCAAGGCCAAAATCCAAAATCAGGTTTTCCTAGCTTGATTTTGATTAAAAAGAGTCTATTTTACCCCGAGTTTCATATCAAAATCAAATAGAGTTTTTCTAAAATGTGGATAAATAAGAGGAGCCTCAAATCTTTGATATTTTTTTCAGCAGAGTAATTGAGTAATGAGTAAGTGTCCAGTCCAGTTCCGGTCAGTTAGGTCATAGGATAGGTCGACTTTAAGCTAATTATCTTTAAAATAAATCTTATCTAATCATAATCTTAACTTAACTTAACTGTACTTTGACTGTGACAAATACATAGAATAGATTTGTGCAAAATATATTTCGCAAGTTTCTATCAACTCAAAGCAAAGCGCAAAGTGCGTGCAAAGCTCAAAAAAACTTTAATTTTTTTTTTACTTTTTAAGCTAAAAGTAAGGTCAAG
>JAQIXA010003735.1:0-13158 GCA_034699045.1 Nanhermannia cf. coronata Gr-Ori-00579
TACACCGGTCCATTCTTACACCGGTCCATTCTTGCACCGGTCCTAAATAAACCGGTCCCATATTACCGGATTCGATAGGGATTAGGTATCAAGAATTAATTATGAATCATTTTTGCATGTTTTTTTGCAAGATTTTTTCAGATTTTTCATTTTACTTCTCATAAGTACCTACCTTCCTTATAGTGCTAGCTATTTGGTCTACTTTACTCGTAGGCTTTTGGTATTAAGTACCTATTGGTTAATTTGTATTACTTATAATTGTAGTAAGGCATTCGAAGGTAGTTCAACTACTAATTTCCTAAATAATAATAATAATATCAAGGTAGGGTATTATTATATGAACTTGATACATTACATTTACATTATAAAAATTAGGTATACATCGTAAGAATAAGCAGAAATATGGATGATTTTAATATGTTTGAAATTGAATTGAAAAATTATATTTTCAATCTGAAATTCTGAATACGAATTAATATACTGATATAAATTCTTATAAATAAGTCTAAACGTTTTTAATTTTGCTTACTTATATCTACTAGGCACTAACTAGGTAAATGAATAAGGTTAGAAAGAATAGGCAGCAGACGATAAGAAAATCTCTTTGTATCAATCTCTTTGTATCAATTGATATTTTTATTTATAGGTATATTTTATACAGTAGAATAGGAGAGGTAGGGTAGGGTACTTAAGGCATCCATCCATTACTCCTCCCTGCTTTATCTCTACTTTAAACAGTTTTAGGCTTAAATGGTTTGTCTTATTGTTAGCTTTTTTATGCAAATGCTCGATAACGATAAATATTTTATTATCAAGTATAGCTACTTGCCCAAAACTAAAACCAAAATTATCTTAATTCATTAAATGCCATTCAATTACAAAAACATATTTATATTTTTCCATTTTTCTACATTTTACCAAAAACAACAAGTACCTATCAAGGATCTAACAATACTGGTGTAGTGTAGTAAATACTTTTACCTACATGCCTTTTCATTTCTACACAATTAATAGTATGAACTATCTACTAATAATAATTATATTACCTACCTATTATGAAATATATAGATAAATTTATCTAAAAAATTTAAAGTGTAATTAATTTATCTAGCTAACTGCTAAGAAAAAGCTCCACGAGAAAATTTTTCTGCGTTTTGAATTATGGGAATAATTAATTATCTTAATCGAAATTATCGGCCTGGGTAAGTATTCCAACTTACTAATAACATAGATATAATGCATAATCTGCTCATACCAAGAATAAGTAAGGTGCTCGTAACTTGAGCTAAAGATAATATGTTGTACCCTAATAAAATGAATTAGCGAGACTATTAGTTACAAAGTATTGTGAATTTACTAATTGTAATTGTAGATGAGTATTTTTAAATTTTTTAAATAAATGTAGTTTAGTTTACTTTGTTTACTTTATTTGTATTTTTAGATACAATTCAGAAGTTTTGGATTTAGCAGCAATTTCTCTATGGACCAAAAGATTCAAAAGGACAAAGAAAATCTTAAAATATATTCTAATTACTTCATTATTTTTAGCAAATTTACTAATAATTTTAAAATATATTTCAAATTCTCCAAATGCTTCCACAGATTCAACTACAAATGCGTACGATTGTGAGAATAGTAATAAGGTAAGAACTACGATAATCCAAAATAGCTAATAAGACTTTTATAAGATTATTGTAATCTAAAATTCTATTTCATACTAATCATAAGATACCAACTTTGAAAGCTAACTTGAATCAGAGTGTAAATAAGTCAATTGATCCAGCAGCTAAAAATCTTGAATTAAAAAATGAGACTTGTTCAAATTGTAAAGAAATGCAGACTGGGTATTCCTTAATTTATAAATAACTGAAATTATGTTTGCAAAAACTTATTTCAATTTATAATTTATAATTCAATTTAGGGCAAGAATAAGGTTATCTCCAAATCAGACCGTTTTTGATACCTCAAGGTAAGTTAGTAAAATATAATCTTATAAAATATCGCTAAAAAAATAAACTCTGCTGTGTATTCGTGTACTGTAGAAACTTCACTGAAGGGTATATCATCATATTTTGGAATAATGGATGGCATTTATATTGTAAAAATCTAACACAAGAAAGTGCAGCCTTGATTTGCAAATCAATCAACAATGGAGATGTTATTCAATTTAAACTAAGTTCGTTAAAAGAACTGAATTTAGAAAATAAACTCTTAACTCTTCAATCTATTGGTTCAGGAAAAAATTATGTGACCTATCAAATATCTTGTAAAATACCATATTTAAAATGTTCTACAAAATCTACCTAAAGTAAACCTTCTAGTAAATGCAGATACTAAAAAAACAAGATTTATACTTTTTTAAATGTTTTATACAAGTTTAAATTTTCTATATTCTATTTATTGAAATTAGTTATGAAATACATACTTATCTAAAACCTATCTAAAAAATAAAATATATTGATTTTTAAAAATAAACGAAAAAATTGATGGATTAGTTTAGTACTAGTTTCGCAGATTTACTGGTCAATTTTCTTCATTTTAGCTTTTGGATTAAATCAAGAAAAAATTTTGTTGTTACCGAATCGGGATATTCTGAAATAAAATTAACTCCTTCATCGCAAGAACGTGCTAGATTCGGATCAATGGGAATGCGACCAAGAAATGGAATTTCACATTCTTGAGCTAGTCCTTCGCCACCACCACTTGTTTTAGGAAAAATTTCAAATGGGTGCTAAATATACAATTAGAATAATTTTATTGTAGAAAATCGAAATCGAAATAGAAACAAAACCAAAAATGGTAAATTTTAGTTACCTTGCAGTTAGGGCAAACAAAAACGCTCATATTTTCTAGAACACCAAGTAATGGAATATTAGTCTTTCTGCAAAAATCAATTTCTTTGCGGACATCGAGAATTGAAACGTCTTGTGGAGTAGTTACAACAATGGCACCATTAATATCACTCTAAAAATAAAGACCATATAAAATTAAAATACAACAAAATTCAAGGTGAATATGAATGGTTAATAAAAATAAAAAAAATACCTTTGAAAGGTATGTTGCTATCGAAAGATGCTCATCAGAAGTTCCAGGAGGCGTATCGACAATTAGTACATCCAAATTATTTCCCCAATCAACTTCAGTTAAAAATTGTTTGATTAAACCTAAAATATAAAATAAATAATGGAAATATATGGTAAATCTTTAATTTAACTAATAAAAAATTGAAGCACTTGTCAAGTAACAATTCTGTAGCAATATTAAAAAAGTAAATAAAAATGTACCGTTTTTACGTGGACCTCTCCAAATAACAGCTGATTTTGGACTATCTAATAGAAATCCCACTGACACTATGAGTTAAAACAAACAAAATTAATTTCAAATGCAAAATTCATTACACATCTTGAAATATTAAAAAATAAGATTGAGACTTACTGACACTTAAATTTTCTTCGACATACTAAAGTATTTTAATATGAAATAATTTGATTAGTTAATTGAAGATTTTTCATGTTACGAATGAATAAATGATACTTACAACTGGGCTCCAACCGGAACCACTTTGATGTACCTAAATAAATATTTTGCTTTAAACATTAAGAATGAGTTTTTAATCAAAGATAAAAGATGACATAAGACATACTATTTCACCCTCGCATCCCATAACACGTGGTATTGATGGACCACAGATATCAATGTCAAGTAATCCAACCTGAAAAACAAATTATCTATTTGTAATAAAAGCATTAAATAGATTTGTGTTAAATATAATTTTACATTAGAGTCTTGATTTGCAGCGAAAGCTCGAGAAAGTAGAGAAGACACCGTAGATTTTCCAACACCACCTAAAAGTTAATAAACAATCAAATTAAAGGATCACTTTCAACATTCGTCCACGAATAATAAAAACAACTGATAAATTATTTGTAAAAAAACTACTACCAACCTTTTCCAGAGAGCACCAAATATTTTCTTTTAACATTTGACAGCTTTGCTGCTATAACTGATATTGCTAAAAAATACAAAAAAAAGATGTATTCCTTCCCTATTCCTTCCCTACCTAATCAAAAGATCAAGTAATTATTATTGAAATAATGGCACTGTAAATGTAAGAATTAAGCAATGTTTACTGTTACTGAATTACTTCTACTATATAGTTCTATGCCTTTAATTTAATCAACTTTAATCAATTTTAACCTCAAATTCCAATGCATTTACTTGTACTTGTAACATTGAGGCTAAATTATGATTTTTCAGAGCTGAATTATACAGTCATGTAATTTGTAATCGAAATGGTAACCGTTAAGTTATTAGTATTAGTTAGGTAGTAAATGAACTAAAGTGATTTTAAAATTTAAACATTTACCTGGATCAGGGAGTTTTGCTTTATCTGATGAACAAATTGTTTGATTTGGACAACCAGCACAAGCCGATGCTTTCCCAGCACTTTCACTCTGTGTACCAGGACAATCTAATAATATTCATTTCATAAGCAAGTTAATTAGATTCATCAAACATATAAACATAAACATAAAAACTTAAACTATTACATTTTAGATAACATGCAGGTATAGAATATAGAAATATTAAATAACTAAATAGAATACTACCAAAACCAAATAAGGCAGTTTACTTACGTTCTGGAGCCGGTTCCATAATTAAGTCTACGTCTATGGGTTATGGGTTGGGTATTAAAATGACCAATTTGCAAACTGACAAAAACATCAACTATTCTAGATTTAACTAGGTATTATTTAATTAAAAAAAATAAAAGTAGTAAGTAGTAGTAGAAATTAAGAATCCAAAGTTTGGATTCCAAACCCAAATTCCAAATAGGTAATCCTCTATTTAAAATATTCAAGGACAAGGATAGCGGATAGCTAGCCGGTAATTTTTTTTTAAAAAAAAGTTTTTTATGAATTTTTCAATTTTTCAGAAATAATGTTATTTTTTTTAATTTAAGAATTATGAACTTTCTAATACCTATAAATTATTATAATTACAATTTTATCTCATAAATAATTATATTCAACTTTTTATGGTTTTTTGACCTCTGACTCTGTAGAAGAATGGCATCTTTTTGTTCTCGTGGATTGTTGAAATTTACACATCGTAAGCGATTTATTAATGACAATTTAAGGTAAAATATAAAACTTTGTAATTTAATAATTTAATTGAGCAGGACAGGACCAAGTACTAAGTACTTAACCATTATTAAATTGATTTTTTAATGTAGGATTTCAAAGCTGATGTTTTCAAGTGATCCTTCTGCAAGTGATGGCGATGGTGGTCCAGATGACAAAAGTAAACTGGCCAAATTAAAACTAAATGCTTTATTAAAGTCAATTGTTAAGGTACACATTTGTTTTTAAATATTATCATTATCAAAACTATACAGTAAAACTTCTATATAAAGTTATAAGGTACTCGTTGTTCATGATATGAGACTGCATGCACTGTAAATAAAAAACATTGATCAATGTTTTTTCTATCAATAGAAAAAAGTGCTGTAGTACCAGTACCTATAATATGTTAAAGTTAACTTGTATTAAATAATATGTTAATCTATCATCTATCAGCTAATAACTATCTTACATACCTATTTAATATTTAATCATCTCAAGTGACATTTTTGTCTTCAAAAATAGAATAGTATACCATACATATTATACTTTTATACCTTACTTTTATTAGTTAAATATTAAAAAGTTATACAGAAGTTTTACAGTACTATTCAGATCCAGATTTAAATCATTTTTTAACAATTTTATTTTATTTTAGGATAGTGCAGAAAAGAAAGATAGTCTACCAAAGAGTCAAGAAATTGATTTAAAATTAGCAATCCCATTGAAATCAAAAAATGAAAAAGTGAAAGAACCTCCACCATCAGAAGACGAAGTTTTAAAAAGAGAAGTATATTTTGAATCAACGCCGTCGGATCCAAAATACGGTAATATTTTTTATATGATAGCTAATGTGATTTTAAATGATTACAAATATTCTAGGCGAAAAACTTATGTCAAGTATAAAAAGTGTTGCAAAATCAATAGAAGGTGATCCTGAAGTCATTGAATCAGAACTTGTCCAAAAACTTACTAGTAGGGCTGAATCAAATGCTGATATAAAGTAAAATTAAATTATATTATACCTTTTATATTAAACCTTTTGTAAAATCCTTTTATATCTTTTAGTGAAATATTTAAAGGCATGAAAATATCAAAAAGTGGAGATCGAAAAGAAAAAAGTCCTATTGAGCATCTAGAGGAAAGCCGTGGTTTTAGAGTTAGAAAAATACTTGAACAAAATAAAAGTCGACTTGATCAACGAGGTCAACAGCAATATCAGCACCATGATAGAGAAAGATATCAAAGAAAGGATGGTAGACAACAAATAGATGGAAGACAAATGAATCAACGTCCTGATGGTAAAGACCAAAGAGACCAAATGGATCTTGATAGTAGAGAAGAAATTCGTTCAATTAAATTATTTGATGCAAAACCCTTGGGAATATTTACTTCTGGTAAATATAAACAAGAATCCACATCAGAAAAGAAAGAGCCTAAAAATATGGATGTCTTAAAAACTTGGTCTTCAATACACGCTAGAGAATTAAAATTGGCCATCACCCGTCCACCAGATAACGGATTTGAGGAAATGATTCAATGGACTGAAAAGGGAAAGATGTGGCATTTTCCAATAAACAATGAACAAGGTAAAATAAAGTAGTCTTTGGCAATTACAGATATAATAGTACATAATAGATCTTTAGAAATAAACATAAAAATTATCTGTAGATACATATATTTATATGTAAAGGTGTAAACTAAAGGTTTTTAATACCTAGGTATATTTTTTTTTTAATTTTAGGACTTGAAGATCAAGCAAATGTTTCTTTTACCGAGCATGTTTTTCTAGAACCGAAAATCGATAGTTGGTGCCCAAAGAAAGGTAAATAAAAGTTATTATGCTGTGATATATCCATCAAAATTTAAAACTTACAATTAGGTACCTAATATTTTATAAAAACTGTAATTATTAATTATATTATAGGTCCTATACGTCATTTTATGCACCTTGTTTGTGTTGGATTGTCAAAAAATCCCTATCTATTAGCAAATGAAAAAGATGAATATCTCGAATGGTATCATCAATATTTTAAAGAAAAGAAGGCTATAATTAAAAGCATTGGCGCAGGAGATATAATGTAGTGTAGTGCTTCAAAAGATCCAAAGTTAGGATCTAACAATCTACAATTGGTTAGTAATAATATTATGTAATTTTATATTTATAATCTTTATACTTACATCAATTAAATTTTTGTGTTCTTTATTATTTTTAGAATATAGATTAGAAGATTTTATTAAAATGAGTTATTTAATTTACAAACCAAAAACAGAACAAGTTTTTTTTAACTATAATCACCTTGAACTCGTTTATTTTGAGGATCGAAAGGGCTCTTTAAATGTGCTCGAGCAATATATTTTTTACCCATTGATTCAATTGACCATTTAGATTTTTCTACATCTTTTATATTGAATTCTTGTGAGATGGGAAGATAACCGTAGCCAATACTTTTTCCAATAGTATGGGCATAATCTGCTCTTCTTAAATAACCTACTGGTACTCCATTTTCATTGAAAATTGCTTCAAGACCCCATAAAGGAATTGGTTCTTTTTCTTCAATAGTAAAACATACAAGTTTCTTATCAGCCTGTCCTTTCTTTTTAATTTCTTCTAATGCTCTCCTTCCTAAAAAGTCTACATCTGATTTCAATTTACAAGTAAAGGCTAGTCCCGCTTCAAGAGGATTATCATCAGATCTTATGTCTGCATGCCAATGCCGATATCCTATTTTTCAAGATTATTCAGACAAGAATTTATTAATTTTAATGATCTTTTTTCTATCTTAATCTTACCTTTTTCAATACTCAAGGAATCTATAGCTCGATATCCTGCATCTTTTAATCCGAACTTTTCTCCGATTTTAAATAATTTAGAATATATATTCAAGCAATCTTTTTTTGGTATATGTAACTCTGTTTAAAATATAATAGATCATATATTGCTTAATTATTACCTCTAGAATACTTAATAGTAATACTAATGATAAATTAATTATAATCCGTTTTATTACTAACCCCAACCCATTTCACCTACAAAACTCAATCTCATTGCTCTCACAGGTATTTTATCTTCACGAGTAAAAACAATTTGATGTGTTGAAAATGGAAATGATTCATTATTAGCAAAAATATCCTTATCAAATAATTCTTGCATTATTTCCCGAGACTTGGGTCCTTGAACTGATAGTAATCCATACTCTTCATTTCGGTTAATTAGGTTAACGTTAAAGCCCTTGATTTTAAGTTCGCTTTGAATCGTCGAATATGTGTAAAACGATGTCGTACCTCCTATAGCCAAATAGTATGCAACTTCTTTCTAAAATTTTGAATCAATTAGCAAAAGTCTAGGAAAAAATATTTTTTTATAAATGGGAGCTACATTAAAGTCTGGATCTTGAGAAAGTCGATGATTTTCATCAAGAATTGTTGCGGTTACTATTAGAAAAGTATTCAAAAAGCCAAATTAATAGAATATTGGAGTAGGTAGGTTAGTATAATAGAATATTAAAAGTATATTTTACAATCAGCTTCAATTCCACCAAATTTATTAAGAAAACACGTATAGATTACTGATCCTGGTTTTCGGTCCATTTGATTTGAAAATATCCACTGTGCTGCTTGTTTTGCATCTGGTCCAGTTAAAAAGAATTTGCCAAAATATGACATATCGAAGGCTGCTGCCTGAGTTCGACAAGCTTTGCATTCTTTTTGAATCTAAAAAATTCATTTGCATTCGAACAAATTATTTTTGAACAAATATTTCAATTCAAATTATCAACAAAATATCGGTATTTTACATACAGTTTCATGATGTTTCGGGAATTTAAATGAATATTCTTTATCCAAGTTTTTTACATAAGGTGATTTCTGATTACTTGCATGTCCATATTGCCCATACCAATCATATTTTAAAGGAGAACATTTATTTCCGGAAAAATATCCTGGCCTTTCCCAACCTTGTCGTTCTTGATAAAAACAACCTTTTTCTACTAATGCCGGGTGAAATGGACTTAAAATTTGATTTCGTCCAGATAATGGTTCATCATTTTTATAAACTAAATAGAAGAACAAAGAAAACATAATGCTGGACAAGTCAAGCACGTGTATACCTGCCTAGTAGCGTAAGTACTTACCTATAGAATAGTTTTTGGCATATGATTCATGACTTCTTTCATTACACCATTGTTTTTGCTGGCATAGCTTTGGGTCAAATCTCCTATTAAAAATATTTTCAAAGTTTTTAAATAGCTGTAGAATTAATTAAGTAAATATAATGTATCAGATTAAGACACAGTGTGGTACCTAATTGATCAAAAAAAATGCAAAATGTTATACAAATGCTTACTTGATATCGTAAGAAAACATGTCTAATTCAGGTTTGCCATCAATTACCCATTTTGCTAATTGACTCCCACAGCCACCTCCAAACATCATTCCGGCTGAATTAATATCATAGTTATTAGGTTTATCAATCTGTTACTATTTGTGCTCAAAACCAGAATCCCGATCTATTTCGCGTTTAACTTCTCTAATAACCTATTAAAATTATTTATCTATAATCTAATCTTGATCATTAGATTCGTTTCGAATAATATGATCTAACAGGTTTTGCATTTACTTTAATTAATTTTTATTTAGTTTCTGAGATATAGTTGGTGTACAAATACTCTTATTGAAACTTTTACTGCTTTCACCGCTTTCACTCAAGATTTGATTGAAGGCGAAAGAAGGGGAAAATGGTACTCGGAGATATTTTTGCAAATATCTTTTTTATATAAAATATTCTTTAAAAGATAGGATACATGGGGGGACTATGTTTTACGAGTAGGTTTCGTAAAAATGAGAAAAAGATCATTCATCAGGGTATCCAGATTTTGTGATAGAGTACTTGCTTTTTTTACATTTTTAAGCATCATAACTATTTTCCCGAAGCTTACCTGAATTAAATCCAACACCATGAAAAAAACCATGAACTTTAGAATCTTCGCCTATAATTTGAATGAAAATGAAATAAAGAGTTGTTTGTTTTTTTTGTAGAATTTACCCATAAGAGGCTTGTGATCAGGAGTGAAGCTTTCTGGTTGGGAAAAAAATACAATTTTTTTTCAAGATACACTTGAAAAATCTTGAAAAATGAAAAGGTAAATAAAAGCTAAAAAATACCTGGTCCACAGATTGTAGTTCTTATCCCAACTTCTTTTAATTTAGGAATTCGTTTTGTCGCTCCATCCACATGTACCCCGAAAATATCCCAATCCAATTCGTACAGTCCAAATGCAAAATCAGGTTCCACTTGATCTAAAATTACTGGATTCATTTCATACCCACCTATTGATATTGTATCTCCTTGTATCCTATAATATACTCCTTCATCATGATCTCGAATATTTGGTAAACCTTTGGCTTCATCAAATCTTTCAAAAACTACATAAGAATGTTTCATTGGAACTAATGGGATTTTAACGTCGATCATTTTTGTTATTTGAGGGGCCCATGCTCCTATTAAGTAGTTTAAAAAACTTTGTTAGGCAAAAACTTTTTGAGTATACAATAGGTACCTGTACAATTTATAACTACTGGTGTCTCTATGAATCCCATATCTGTATCGATTCCAGTAACTTGTCTTGTCTCAAATGTCGACTCCTTAGTTCGAATCCCTTTTACTGCACACATTTCAAAAACCTATTTTCATTAAAACAATCATTGTGAATATTATGAAGCCTATAAGACTAAAATTTGAAAACTTTTATTGTAATTTTTGACCTTTCCTCCATTTTGAGTTCCTAAATAAAAAGTACAATCAGTTCTCCAAAGTAAATTAGGTAAACATGATTACGAAAGCTCACCAAAACGAGTTAAAGCATTGCATAGCATAGATGGATCAACATTTCCATCAGTTGAAGAATATAGGGTTCCATATAGAGTCGAGGGATCGAGTATTGGTACAATCTTTTCAAATAAATTGTAAAAATTTGCTAAAATTCAGAAATTACCTACAACTTATTTAAAATCGGTAAGTACAGATATACCTTTTGAGCTTCAAGAGGTGATAATACTTCTGATTCGATCCCAAACGGTTTTCCGATTGTATGAAGCTTTTTATATTCATCTAATCTTTCCTAAAATGAGGTTATAAATTCTTAAAGATAATGTAACATAGCTTATTTTATAGATAGTAGGTACCTTTGTCGATGCTAAGATTTCAAGAAATTATTCAAATTTATCTCAAATCAAGACTTTTATATTTGATAAATACATTATTGAAATTTGAAATAGAATTTTTACCCAGAAATAATCCCCCATTATTATTCCATCCAGGAAAAATTCCCGTCTCAGTTTCGAGTCTTCCAAGCATATCTCTTGTAATTTGCAAAAGTTGAATATCTGTATCTGATGGTCGAAGGCTCCATACAAGTCCTAAATAAATTTCAGAAAAGTTTTGAATTTAGAATTTAGAAAAAAATTTCTCTTACCAGCAGTATGCCAAGTTGTTCCCGAAGTCAATTTATTCCTTTTAAACATATCCTTATTATCATTATTAAGAATAGGACAAATACACCCTACATTTTTTACCTTTCAAGTAAGACTACATTTTTCACCCCATATTTTGTTAAATGATAAAATGTACTGCAGCCAACGGATCCTCCACCTAAATAAATTTTGACCAAAATTTTTTTGCAAAAGTTTCTTTGAAAACATTAAAAATTTAAACATACCGATTATAACAGCATCACATTTTGATGGAAAATTGTTTATATTAGTACTTGTAGTAGGTGTTGAATAATTAGATTTGATTGTTTTATGAAAATCATACAATTTTTTGAAACGTGAATGAGAGGCAGAAAGGGACCAATTTTTTATTTTGAGAAATTTCATTTTTTTTTTCAAATTATTTTACTTTATGATCTACACTAGTTGAGGCAATTATACGATAGTTGCATTATAGTAGGACTATATTGTATTTTAATTAAAACTTATTCTTAGAATTTAGAAATATTATGTTAACATACTATTAATTACTAATTTAGTTTAAAATAAAAAGTATCATATGTAATGCAAATATTCATCTAAGCATTAACTAGATTAATGAAAGGTCAAAGGATCAATTCTCATTGCCTAATTTATAAATGTAAGTAGTGTATGGCAATATCATATTTGTACTATCAATATCTAGCTCTCGATCTGAACAATTCATTAATAGTGTAAAAGCTATAACATTCTATATACTTTTATACACTTACAACATATTAACCTATTAGGTAGATAGTCACATATGCACATTAAATTAAATAACATCTTTCGGTATTTATAGTATCCTACTTATGTATCAGAAGTAGAAATATTCTGTATATGCATAAATTATACTAATCTTAAGAAAAGTATTTTTTTGAAGTAAATATCTACCTATACTTGTATATTATTCGTATTAGGGTAGGGTACTGGGTAAATAAATATATTATGAACCTTAAACTACTAAATAACATACCTAGTACTAGTAATTACTAGGTAATGGTAGGGTATTACTGATGGGTAAATTGAAATATTTTGATAGGTTTGATTTGAATTTTATTTATAGTTAAGAATTTATCATTTTATATCAATTTTACAAAATCAAATCAAAAATATTATTTTCAAATATACCTATATTACCTAGTATTGCAAAATTGAAATATGCGAAAAGATTACCACTATTAGTAACCTATAAACACAAATTAAACACAAATTTCTATTTTAATTCGAAATTCCTTTTGATCTTGCCTGGTTTTTTAGAGAAACAAATTTTTAGCCTAAAATATGTATCAAATTGAGAGATATCAAAGAATTTCAGAATAACATCTTTAGGTAGATATCTACTTATTAGCTTAAATTTCTGTTGAAGTGATGTGAAGGTAGCTAATTATGGAGCCGAATCTATAATAAGAAAATTTTTTCATTTTCGTTGTATAAATTCTGATGATTGGCTTTTTTATTGTGTTTTATAATTTCGAATATAAATTTAGCAAAATCTTGGATTCCAAATTTTGGATCTATGAAT
>JAQIXA010003736.1:0-13156 GCA_034699045.1 Nanhermannia cf. coronata Gr-Ori-00579
GGTACATTTCTGTCATGCGCCAGTACTTTCAAGCGAACAGTTTTTCATGTTTTTTAAGCAGTGTGTTTAGCCTTTTATAAACATCTGCACATTTTGGAAAATTTTAACTACCCTATTGAATAACACTGAAATTTGAATCTGAGCAAAATTCGACAGTTATACAACTTACCATTATCTAAATCTAGTCGATTTTTTCGATAGTTCTTGGGTGTTTTTTTGTTCTAATTTTTTGTTAAATTATTCATCAGATTACAATAATGAAAGGATTAGCTTATATTTTCCGAAATCAAGAGGAGATTAAGGAGCCGGTTAATGCTGACACTAATGGTTAGTGACAATTCTTAATTATTCTAAACAACTAAGATATTTAGATAGATATTTGGAATATTTACAAAATTGTTTGAAAAGGGCAATGCCCGGATATTTCAGCTGATTTTACCCGGTTTTTAAAACATAAATCGATAAAATACTACTACCTATAGTAGTAGCATGGATTTACAATTTTAGGTTGAATTTTGGGCAGAATTGAAAAAAAAATTGACTTAAATTCCATAAAATGTTCATTTGGCAAAAATTGCCATAAATATGAAATAAAAGATGCTCTCTCTCATCCTCTCCTATTATAATAAATATTAGTAGGTAGATACATTAATAATCTGGTATTTTTATCTCAATTTTCAATTTGAAATCCTAGTTTTCATTTATTTGTATACATTATGGAATAAAGGATTTCATTCAAATTTGAGGTAAAATACCAATTTGCAAGTTAAAGTTAGATTTGTAGCAAAACTTTTATAATTTTTAGCAATTTTAGATCGCAAAGGTTTCTTAACCCTATTTTTCTAATAATATATCTTTAAAATGGATATCCATAAGTTTATAAGCAGGTATACCTACGTATTATTTAGGCATTTGAAAAAATCTTTAAATCTATTTTAAATGAGAAAAAGATTCACAATTTTAGCCTTTCTGTTATGAGTATAAAAATTAGCAAAGCATAAGAATCACTTTATTTTGATGCTTAAATTTCTGCAAAAAAAGTATAAAAAATTTGTATAAAACCAAAGTCAGTGAACTTTTTTTACTTTTTTGTATTATCTAGTGTAGTTGGACTCTAGAATAGTTTAAAGATAAATTATACCAAACCCATAAAATATAAATTATTTTAGCTGGAACAGAATTCTAAACAGAATTCTATTGGGTTCGTTGAGCAGGATAAAAATATGCTATCTGTATATTGGTATTATATGGTTTTTATGAGAAATAATTATAGGAAAACAATTAATTTCAATTCATTCTAATAATGGTAATGGTTTTTCTGTTGATTTTACTACCACAGCTATTCATACATTCACAATATCAATAAATTATCCAGTTAGGATAGTAGTAGTATTACTAAGAAATGTAAATATTCATAAGGGATTACTCAATTAAGACTACCAGTAAATTAGGTACTAACAGGATCAGGAAAAGTAAATATTCTTGATTTTCAAGATCAAAAATTATCATAAATATTTACATTTCAAACTATTGGTATTGCTAGACAAGGTATTTCTAAACTACATACTAAACTACGCTAAATAAACTGGTAGATTTCATTAAAAAAGTATCAAAAATTAAGAAAGATTTCGAAATCTTAGGACTTATCCTAAGCTATGCAGTTTAAAAGCCAGATTAGAAACTTCAGAAAATTTTGAAAATTTTGAAATTTTAGGACTTATCCTTAGCTTAGAAATCAGAATTTTAGAAACTTCTTAGAAGTTTTGAATGATTTTAAAATTTAAAATTGTCATAAGTTCCTTTTTCTCATGCTCTACCATATTTTGAGGTCAAGTCCTACTGATATAATACTGGTATTTTGCCGATTTCGATTGTGTAATCAAATCAAAGCCTTCCATTTCAAACTTATTGATCCTTGTCAACTGTTTTTGATCAAGCACTTTTATATTCTATGGTTAATTAATCAAGTTTAATTTTTTTTCTACAAAAAAATACCACACGAGTATGAGAGTTTACAAAGGCATGAAGCATGTACTGTACTGATATAAGAAATTTATAACCGTCTTCAACTTCAAATTTCAAATACATAACCACAAGTTAATTTTTAAATGCATAAGAACTCATACATTCATACAAGTACCATACATTTAATGATTAGATTAGGACCATTTTTACATAAAAAAAAGTGAATAAGATTTAATGTCGATTCAGTCCCTTTAGCTTCAAACTTACTTTTTTATGAGTAGGACCTTGACACAAAAGTTTAAATAATATGAATACGAGCTTAATTTTTTTAACTAAAAAGCAAAAACTTTATCTAATATGCCCCCATTTGAAATACACAGATCTCATTGTACTTACTAGTACATACTACCAAACCAAAGTAAGTCGTAGAAATACCCATACTTGATAATTAATACTTCAAGATATGATTATTCCAAATAATAGGTTTTTTAACCGATTTAATTGTTCATTTATTCAATTAAAGTGTATTTTCCATTTATAATTGAATTAAAAACCAACAGAATTGTAGATTAAAGGATAAGAAATTAAACATTGTCTTAGGCTCAATTAACCTGAGAAAATACAAAAGAGAACAATTATATTATCAGTTAGATTTCTGTATTTTTGTAAGACAATGCACAATTGTGTCCATTTTTACAAAAAATTGAATAATAAACATGTTCTTAATGAAGTTCCTGGAAATCCCTAAAAACTGATGGAAATCTTGATTATTTACGCAAATTATAAAATGAAATAAACTTGATTGACAATTTGCAATTAACTTAAGCAAGGAAAGTAGCTACTTTTGTCGGTACTAGTCTACAAGGAATGACTAGGATTGCAAAAAATCCCTTTTCTAGAAGATCTACCTGTAGTAAGCTATACTTAATGTTAGAAAATTGACGTCAATTTGATAATTTTGATCATTTCATTATGTCAATAGCTAAATGAACCAGATTCATTTTTGGTTTTTTTCTGATTCATTAGCTGATACTGATATATACAGATACATTAGGTCGTAGTAATAGTACTATTACTAGATGCAATAGAAAAAATGGTCAAAAAATGGACTCAACTTGTGCCTACTAGAAACCCATAATACATTCTCAGTAGTACGTCGTAGATACTTTGTAAATTTTTGCAATCTTGATTATGTAATAAGATTCACTCTCATTTATGCTCTGACACATAAGATATAATGGGTAAAAAGTATAGATATAAAAGTGAAAGAAAACAACTTTAACTTGACCATTTACCTTATACAGATGTTCTTTAGTACTTATCTATACAATAAGTACTAGGTCCTAGGTATATAGTATAGTAGCTGGTGCAATAATTTTTGGCATATATGCCCAAATTACAATGGCAAAAATGAACGTATCACATTGATCTTGTACCCCACAAAAATGACCAATAATATTTATTAGAAACTAGAATTTTGTACTTGAATGAATAATGCATTCTTGCACTGTGTACTTGTATCAGTAGGTACACTTGTATTGTACTATAGTGCCTTAACTTTGGGGGCAAAAATTTATATAATCTTGTAAATTATTAAAATTCTGCAATGTCGAGGTAGGGAATTCACGTTTAGCTTCATTACACTATACGCTAAGAGTAAAGGATTGTTGTGACATTCAATTTTTTGACCATTTAAATTCCATAAAAGCCTGTATATTTGGCCTATATGAGCTACTATCTTTATGCAAAATTATACTTGTGCGTAAATTTATAAATGTACATAGGTAATTATGATTTATTTCAGTAGACTTGCAGACATACCTACCTCAAAATTTTATTTTAAACGCATATTTACCTAGGTAAAAGTATTAGTAAAGCAAAAGGGTAGCAAAAGTAGCTAATAAAGGGTTGGAACAAATTGGTCAAAATGATTTATTGATTTCAACCAAATGATTTCTGCATTTTGAGGCTAAAAATATTTCAAATATTTCAAAGTTTTTCATTAGTATTAGTAAGTTGTAAGCATACGAAAGGCTTAATAATTAGGTGCTTGAATAGATTTTTGAATATTTTGATTTCGTGTCGTGTCGAGTGAGATACAAATTCCAAGTATGTATAGTCTTTTAAATAATAATAATTTTGATCATTCTATCATATGATTTTGTAATTGAAGGTTAAGAACTATTTTCAATTCAGAGAATGAGCAAAAAATGCATTTGAAATTGAATAATACTCGTATTTAGATTTTGTACTTATGTATGTATACCTATTAGGATTTTAAGCAACAATAACTATCTAGGTATAGGTAATAGGTACATAGTATTATTAGTACAAGTATGTAGTAGTTGTATTGTAATGCATAAAATACGATCATATTGTATGTACCCTACCTATTGGTATATTATGTAGGAACGTAAATAAACTAAAATGTCTATTATAGGTATAGTCAAGGGTTTATTTGGGAATTTGAGAATGACCTTGTGTCTTTATTGTTGTCTAAAAATAGAGTTGAAATATTGTTGTCGTTGTCGTACATAAAAAGATGCACTTGGTGCTCAATAAACATTAACTTATGTAATTAAAATGGTCATAAATGCCATAATTATTAATATTGTTTTATAATTAATTATATAACACGCAGTTTTACTTGAGATTTTGTTAGTAAAAGTCAACTACCTTCAAATATTCCGATTCTTAGAAGGGAAACAAAAGTATCGGATTATCAGTAGGTATTAGGTATTACAGTATATCTTACCTAACTATAAGTACCTTAGAGTATCTATAATATTATTATGATTATGATAATTTTGATAAATTAACGATAGTTGAATGACATTTGTAGAGTTGAAGGTTTGGTGAGAAAAACCTTAAAGGGTTTCCTATAATTCAAGTGTAAATATTTATTACAATATACTATTTGCCCTTCTACAACTTCCTGTGCGTTTACTAATCTGAATTATCAATAATTTCCAAGAATTATTCAAGTTTATAAATTAAGTAATACATACGAGTATACACATCTATAGGTAGCATAATAATAATAAGTATACCTAATGTATCAATAGATAATTTGAAATTGTTATTTTTATTTACAGGAGAAATTCCAAGTTGGATACGAGGCTCTTATGTTAGAGTTGGGCCAGGGAAATTTGACATAGGTGACATAACCGTAAGTCGTCAACTGGGTAAAATTCCATAAAAATCGATTTCTAATAATTTTTTTAATTTCAGTTGAATCATTATATTGATGGATATGCTCTGTTAAGTAAATTTGAGATCAATAACTCGACGGTCACTTTCGACAAAAGATACCTACAATCAGATGCATATAAAAAAGCAAGTTTGGCCAAAAAACCCATCCTACCCGAATTCTCAACCAATGGAAATATTGAACAGAAGAATTTCTTTTCCAGGGTATTAAATGCCTTTGTAAGTAAAATTTACTATTTTTGTCATCTAGGTATAATATTTCAATCCAGTAAAATTCATAATCTAAATACTCCAAACATACAAAAAAATAGGTAAATTTTCATCAGAAGTATTATGCAGTTAAGTGTGATGACATATTAGCATATATTTTTTTTGCAAAACGGATAAAATTGTTTAAATTCTCAAATTAATTAAAAGCTTCAATATTTGAAATATCCTAGATAAACTTTGAAATCCTAGATAGGTAGGTAAAAATACTGAAAATATGCATACCTCTATTCGTGTATCTAATGAATTTATTGAATATAATTGGAATAAATTGGCTCGAAACAAACTTGTTTTTGGTCTAAAGGACAAGTGTATAAATGCTTAGAATAATTTTAAGGCCACATTATTGGTCACTATAAAAACTATGAGGAAAACTTATGGTAAATGCCATCGCATCAATTTATGACCTTTACAATACAAGTGTCAATTTACTCTATTACGACTAGAACTTATTAAATTGTAAACTACGATACTATACAGTATCTATACCTAATAGGTATATTTATACAAAAAATATAATAAGCATGAATATTTGCAGAGGAAATGAAATTTTTAGGGGAAGTTGAGGCTTTAGGAATTTATTTAAGAGAGGATGTGATGAATAATAGCACTTGATACAAAAAATTAATGAGTTTGGAGTTTGAGCTTTTGCAGTTTGCCTTGTCCATTTAATTAGAATAATATAAAAATGAGTCACAAATGAGATCCTAGTTATAAAATGGACATTTGTAAGCTCGTTCGTCTAAAAGTCAAGTTTTTGCCTCGGAATTTGGTCAAAATTTCCAGAATTTTGAAAGGAAATTGTCCTTTGTTTAAATTCTAAAATAGATTTCAAGTTAGATTTAGATTAGGCAATGAGATTAGAGAATTATCAGAAAAATATGTAAAAAAGAGTAACAAATGGCCCATTATCTCATGCCCTATCACATTTATTAATGTTTTTTTTTGTTTTTTTAGAGTTCTACAGATATAACTGACAATGATGCAATCAATCTGTATACTATCGAGGGGGAAGTTTATGCTGCATCTGAAACATGTAATTAAAATTTAAAATCTTAAATTTTAATGAGTCATTTAATTGACACGTTTAACAACTGGATAATGACTATGAGTTTAATTACTTTCGTTTTCATTTTAGGTCACGTCCATAATATCAACACAGACAATCTATCAACTACTGGAGAAAAGGTTCAAACTACAAAATTATAATGACTTTTCCTACCTAGATTTAATGACTTGAAATACTGATATTCAAAACCTAGTTTAGATAAGTATTCTGTACTTAATATACTTAAGTATCTTATTAAGGTATGGGACTTGGGATTTTAGAAAATAGTAGACTAATGAGATTTTAATATCTATTTCAGATTGATTTCTATAAAGTCTTTGGAGTTCATATGGCCACAGCACACCCTAAACGCGATGAAAAAACGGGGGACTTGTACAATATTGGAACCTCATTTACAACTGGATGTAAATATCAAATTTTGAAAATACCAGCTGTTACAACAGGATCAGTTAAAGAAGGTACCCCAATATATAAATACAACTATGTAGGAACTTATATACTAATAGGTATACTAAAAGCTTATCTGATTGTAATGTTATAAGACAAAGTATGATTGATGAATTTCAATCAGGGAAATTCAATTTCTTTCAGCCGAATTTCCTTATAAAGTATCCTCTCTATCAAAGTTAAGTACCTATATACCTGCTTTAAAAAATTATTTTTTTTGAAATGAGTCGACTTAATTTTAGTTAAATGTTTTCCCAAATCTTTTATTGCGGAACCCGATATTTTCAAAAGTAAGGTTGAAAAAGTGTTTTGACTAATCTCAAGTATTGTACCTACAGATATTTCTTATTCTTGCCATTAGTAGTTCTTTAGATTCTTTTTCCATTTTTTGAGACTCGAAGTTTTGCTATATATCGAAGTTTTGCTCTATTATTTAAAAGATGTTCGATAGCTTGAAAAAATTGACAATGAGGTTTGACTCTACTAACCTACCTATGAAATGAAAAGATCTTAGGCTAAAAATAAATTTTGGACTTGCCCTTTCTTATACTATTACCCCTAAACTAGGTATGTTTTATAATACCTACTTATTTTACTACTTTTATAATACCTACTTTTACTTATTTTATAAGTAAAATCATTAGCATTTAGTTACCTAAAATACAAATAGTCATAACTCTACACGTTATTTTTCTTATTCTTTATTTATGATAGAGTCTACTATAAACTATCAAGATATATTTTATCAAACTTTTTCAGAATTATGGGGAGAATAACTCATAAGTTATACAGAGAATTAAAGATCTTTTGAACTTTTGAGAAATTATTTGAATTTTCCAGGAATCGGCAGAATTTTGATCAAAATTTTGAAAAGTACATTTGAACCAGTATGATTCTAATTCCTAATAATAGTATGTATCTATGTCCAAGAAAGTTAAAATTTCGATCCAAAAAGCCCCCTTTTCTCTTACTTTGTCATATACTTATATAAATGTAGGTATTAGTTATTTATTATTAGAAATTCTTTTGAATTTAGACTGCTTTTGATGTGATGAATGATGTCCCACTTAAGTACACTTAAGACTGTCTATTAAACAGAAAAATCTTTTAAATGAATGTTCAGTTTATGCTTATATATATTGAGACTTTCAATTTGAAATTTGAAGCAATTTATTTAGATTATTCATTAGTATCTATCTATGAATATTAGCAATTTGTGTTGTATAGAACAGCTTGTATGATCATTTTAAAAAAATACATATGACTATGACTCAAGTTTAAAGAAAAGTGCATAAATGGACTTACTTAACACTTTTATGATTTTGATTAGCACGTCCCATCTTAAGAAAATGTTATGAATTTTGAGATTGAAAACTCGAGGGAATTTGCAATACTTACCTATATTTATGTATATTTTTTAGCAATCAAAAAAGCTCATGTTTTTGCGACTGTCTACCCGTCCTGGAGCACCTGTTTCAGCTACTATCATTCTTTTGCAATGACAGGTTAGTATTCAAATATTTAAACGCATAGATTGTATTGTAAATCGATAATTTTGACTATTTCCAGAAAATTTTGTGATTATGGTCGAGCAACCTTTGACTATGAATGTTATGAAAATGGCCGAGTCAAAAATGAAAGGTAAATACCTACGAGTAGATAAATACTTAATGATTAGTTAGACCTTTGGCCTAATCTTAAGAATTTTTTTTCAAATACTTCTAATTGCAATCTATTTACAGGCAAAGGAATTCGTGATATTATGGAATGGGCACCCAATGAGAAGGTATAAAGCTAGAAATACTCTAATTCTAAGATACTCGTATTTTACTTTAAAAAAAATAGTTTGATAAGTTAGATTGAAAAAATGAGCTACAGCTTTCTTTGAAAATTTTCAAGTTTGAAAACCTAGATTTCTTTATTATAATCAAATGTACAAATTCTAAGATTTCAAAATTTGGAAATATAAAAATTTTTGAAAAAATACGAAGCTTATTATTCAATTGAGACTCAAATATTTTTTTCTGTTTTAGAATCGATTCCATATCGTTGACAAAAGAACCGGTGAAGTTCTCAAGACAAAATTCTACTCAGAAAACGCATTCTTTTATTTCCATTTCATAAATTCCTTTGAAGAGGATGGTAAATTTGAGCAAATCTTATTTTAAAAAGTTTTTAACATATCTATATATTTCTATTTTAGACCAACTTATCATTGACATTGATACTTATCCAAGTCCAGAAGTTTTAGATAAAATGACTATGACTCGCCTGAGAAGTGGAAACCTTGGGGAAAAGGACCCAGCTCAAGTTTGTCGATTTGTTATACCCCTCGTAAAGAATCTTAAGGTAAAATAACGCTTAAAAATGTTAAAACTTAAGACTTAAAGGTCACAGTCAAAGGGTTTAGTAGGTACCTAAACAAGGTCATTTACAAGACCCTTTTATAAGTAGATTTTTGAACTTTGAAAATGATCCTTTTAGATCCTTCTAGAATCTAAAATATCCTTAGCTTAAATTTACCCTTAAACTTAACATTTACTTATATTAACTTATTATATAAAGACTTTTTTCTATTTTAGGATGTCTCAAAAACAGAAAATTTAGTAAAAATTCCATACTCTACTGCTACAGCCTTTAGAGATGGTGATACGATTACTTTATCACCACAACGTCTTGGAGAACCTGGATTTGATGGGTATGCTTTATTTACCTAATTAAATCTCAGTTTTCAGGATATTTTAGTTTA
Organism: Nanhermannia cf. coronata Gr-Ori-00579; assembly: GCA_034699045.1. NCBI lineage: Eukaryota > Metazoa > Arthropoda > Arachnida > Sarcoptiformes > Nanhermanniidae > Nanhermannia > Nanhermannia cf. coronata Gr-Ori-00579. Next base: position 9,708 of record JAQIXA010003736.1, read on the forward strand.
ATTTTTTAAATTTATTTTGCTAACTAGCGTTGGAATCAATCCTACCAGATTATATAAACCTTATAATTATATTTATGGAACTGGATCATGTTTACCTGGATATTATGCTAATTCCGTAAGTTCACAATATTTTATGTCTAAAATTTTGATTCAGTTTTCTAGATTTTCTAGCTATAAAATTCTAAAAATAGGTAGGGTACTCAAAGCTTGTAAAAATTTTAGCAAATTGTCCTTTGGAAATTTTAAAGCCGAGTATCAGTAAAAATTCCAAAAATTATTTTGATTTCACCTTGTATTTTTTCTGAAATTAAGATTTTTTGACAAAAATTGAGAGAACTTCAACTAAAACTTTCAATATTTACTTACCGATAGTATATTGGTACAGATTAGAAATATATTTTGAGCAAGTTTGAAAAAACTTGGAAATTTTAAGCTAAATTCGCCCCTTTTTTAAGGATCAATTTTAAAGGCTTTTTGGAAATCTTTAAAATTTTCAAAATAGCTTTGATAAAAATCAATTAAGAAATTCAACTAATCTTTTGAGAAATTTTAAAGGTTTGTAAAGTTGATATAAAAAATGGTGATACAATCCTATGGCGTGAATCTGATGACCAGTACCCTGGAGAACCTATTTTCATCCCTGATCCACTCGGAGATGGGTCAGAAGATTCAGGAATTTTGATATCAGCCGTATCAGTTGCTAAAGAAGGTGGCCGAGATTTTCTGCTTTTTTTAAATGCTAAGAGTATGAAAGAAATCTCTAGAGCTTCATTTGATGCGCAAATACCCCAGGTAAAAACTACAAATTTTTGAATTCATATTCAAAATCAGTTATTTAACTAATTTAATTTCTTCAGGCCCTTCATGGACTTTGGATTAATAAATTGCCAATTAAAAGCAGAAAGGATACGAAAGCTATTAAACAGCATGGGGGGAAATAAAAATATTTTATGGAAATCGCTCAACTAATTATCTAAATTTAAGTATGAACTTTTCTGAATTATTATTACATAATATTAGACTTGACAATAATTTGAATTATGAAAAAAGTGTACCTATCATAGTCAATTTTTGTTAGATAAACCTTTTCTTGACGCTTAATTCTTATTATACTTATATATTTATATTTCGTGAATGTTTTCAATTTTAGGGAAATCTACAACTTTATACTTTTTTCTTAACTTTTGGGAGATTTTTGGGATCTGGAAAATTTTGGTTTAGATTAGATTGGTTCTAGTACTTGGGGTTATTCTATCAGTTTCCATTTTTCTCATAAACTTTTCTAATTTCAAGATTTCTTAATTTTCCTAAAACTTTCTTTTCGTTCGATCTTATAACTTGACATTCGATAACATTTGTACTACGTAAGTACTTACTTGATATAATACTAATATTAATTTCTAAAATCTAAATCTAATAATTTCGGGTAATTTTTGTATATTTCTCAATTTTTATTTTACTAACTAAACTGTAAAACTAGACAGAAAGGAGCTTTTATATCTTTGTATGTTATTAGCTTAAAATTATGTGCTAGAATTATTTATTTGTTCATAAGTACTTTTAATACTTATGCTTTTAGGTAATACTTTGTCATTTTAAAGTGATAAAAAAAATAATTTAATTTAAAATACGTAACTTGTATTCTCCTAACCTAATGATAATGAAACTTATAAAAACCTAAAAATATGTATATTAGTGACTATGTAATAACACTTCGTACGGTTCCAGTTTAAATACGTACCTTCATAATTAATTTTAATTATAATGTTGTTAAAAATGAGTTTCAAATATTTTTCAAATAAAAAAATGCTCCTTTTTAAACTTGATTTAGAGAATAATTTGGTTTTGAGATCTACTGAACTGAATTTATTTATTGCTTACATCAATTCATTTAGCTGAGGATTCGATTTGAGTTTTATGAACTTGACGTTTCATAGAGTAGGGTAGGGGAAGGGTAGGGTACTTAATTATGTATGTACTTGTGCTATTAGTAATCTAAGGTTTTAGCAGGTATTTATATCTACTACTATCTGTATATTATATTCGTAAAATGCTAGTTTGCTATACTAATTAGTAAATTTGGGAATATACAGATACAGAGGTATATAATTTTGATATTAAAAAATAGGCATTAGTAGTCGTATTAACTACTAATTAGTATATCAATTAAGCTGTGCTGAAATATTCATACATTCATATTCATAGTCTTTGTTAGGCGAAAATTGCACAAAAATCTGGTTTGGATTTCGTCATTATAAGTACCTAACTTTATTATAGAGACACGTATGTTTACGAATAGTGCTACTATACATATCTGCAGATAGCTTTCGATTAAAAAAACCTACGTATACTGCACTGTATTACTGTACCTTATATTCTACTACATACTCAAAAATGTAGGTTATTTTATTAATCTTGTAAAGGTACAAGATTCTTGAATCTTATGGTATGATAAATACTTTGTTATATATATTTTTGGCAAAATAGGATTAGCTTTGTGGTTAGTGGTAATAGTGAAATACAATTAACCTATATACTTATAGATTCAAGTATGTATGCATCTGTAATCTAGCTTTTTATTTTTTGTTGACGCAATTCAATTAGAATTAATTCAATATCAAGATCAAATAGATCGTATTAAAGATTTATTAGAAAGATCATGTTGATGGCTAGAGTTAGTCCCTTTACTGTTTTTATTAGAAAATCCAGAAATTTTGATTTTAAAATAGGCACTTATAATATGCATGGAAAAATTTAAATCTTAATTCATATTAATTTATTTTTTTATTTTTACACTAATTGTATATACACTACTAATATTATAGTACTAATCGTTACTTACGATTCGTAAGTACTTAAGATTAGTACCTACCCACCTACACTTACGATAGACATTTTGTATAAATTCTTGAGGCTTGAAATTGAATATTAAAAAGTTTAAGACTGTGCTAGCGGTTATATAGTTAAATTATGATCTGGAATTGCAATGAATGCAATCTGGTCCAAGGTGAAAAGTTGCAAAATTTTTATTATTTTATTTTGTAACAACTTTCCTTCAAGTTTAAGGTCTACCTATATTAGATATTAAAATATAAAACCACAGATTACTAGAATGTTAGCTCACGGCAGTGGTATATTATTAATTTAGTTGTAAAGTAGGTAGGTAGGCAATTTTGTAAGATAAGCTTAACATAAGATAAGCTGTATATACCTACTTATCTTATCAAATATAATATGCAACTTGGCAGTAGGGTACTTGGTAAGCCTACACTAAAAATCTATTTAAATCAAGGTAAGATCCTTTTATTAATAGGCTCTTACGATTAGTGATTGATAATAAAATAATATAAATTTTGTATGCGAATAACTCGAATATGAGATAGTATTTATCAAATCGGCAACTTATTACATCATGAAAAAACTTTAAAAAACCACCCATATATTATGAT
>JAQIXA010003737.1:0-13156 GCA_034699045.1 Nanhermannia cf. coronata Gr-Ori-00579
GTGGCATGTCTGGCTGCGCAGGTAGATAATAATCTTTCGCAAGTCTTGCGCAGCCAGACATGCCACTCAAGATCAGTCTGGGCGCCCAGACAGGGTAATCCCAAAACCCTTAAACCATACCATACAGTAGTTTTATTATACATTATGAATGAAATACATATTACGGATATAAGGTACATCTAAATTGTAATAAAAACTAGTATAGGAAAACCTGTAAAATAATATTTAATATTCAATACCAAGCCTCAAGTATGTAAATACATCTTAATTATGCAGTACCCTACTAAAATCTGAAACTCAAAATTTGGGCTTTTAAATGTTTTAGAAAATACTTCATAAACCAAATTCGCTCCCGTTTAATTTAAAAATTTATATTTTTAAATTTAAAATTTAAAAATTTAAAAAAATTAATAAAGGTATTGTGTAGTTTTATTTAATATTTAATTTATACTATAATTAATTCATCTAATCGTAAGTCTAAATAATAATAAATTACTTTTTTAATAATTTAATAATAGCAAAACTGGAAATTGAAGAATTCGTTAGCAATATAAATTCATCTTTAATTGACGTATCATTATCATTATTAAACCAGCAACAAGCCATTCCTAACGAGGGCAATCTAGAAGAAATGATTGAAAAAAAGCGTGAAGGTACATATTGTGTGTATTATTTTGATTGAATTTTACAAAATTTTCAATATACTAGTATTACTTACTTATTATAATATTAGATAAATGTTACTAACTTATTACTTATTACTTATATAGGTAAATAGCAGTCTATACAAATAGGGTGAATGTGTAATTATTTTATTTTTTATTTTTTTTCCGAATCTCCGTAATTTTAATTATCCTTAATTTAGTAGAGTATTTTAGTATTACAGATAGACAAAAGTTACTGAGTTATTAGTAGATTTACGCCTGAAAATGCCCAAAAAAATTTAAAATAGCCACGAGCTGGCAAAATATTTGGCTCTAGTCACTCTTTCACCCATAAAATCGGTTTTTATTTACCACAAACCTATCCTTAACCTAATGCAATTATAAACCGGTTCCAGGAATCGCGTGAATCACACGGGTTTAGTAATGGCTAAATCCGCGCAAAATGACCAGAGTAAAAGATTTGTTCAAAGGTCGCTTCGTGAAGTTTACGTTACAAAAATTCGTTTTTATCTAAAAAAAACACAACGATTTTCGGGGTGAAAAAGTGACCTAGAGGTCAAATGTGTGCAAAATTTGGAATCTTTGTGATTGAAAACCCCTAAAATGAATCAAATCTCAAATTCCGTTTTGAAAAAACCAATTTTCGATGTCAAAGTCAAAGGTCAACTTCCGGGTAACATAGGGTCGATATTCGGAATCAAAGTAGTTGAATTGGTCTAGAACTGAATACGAATAATCTCATTTGTAAATTTCAAAAAAAAAGTATTTTGTTATAATCCAACCAATCTTTCCTTAAAATTCAAGGTTTCCAAATTCCTGAAAATTTTATCCGGGTTAAAATTTTCAGGCATTTTATTGCTAAATTTGTTGTTTCTTGAAACCTAAACCTTAAAAATATATGGATATGATGTGAAGTGAAGACCAATTACCAATTTGACCAAACTTAAGCTCATATGATTACTTGTCGTATAAGTCAATAAGTAATAGTAAAAAAGGTATATGATATTGGCATATGGTCAAGTTAGATCATTATTTATGTTTATGAGGGATACTTTTGCTGGCTTCCAAAAACACAGCATAGGAAAATTTATTTTATCCGAATTTCCACTAACCTCATAGTATTTTTATAGAACCATATCTGTATATGAGGATTATCACAAATTCAGATATTCTTCTCGCCATAAAATTTTCTTAAAATTTTGAGTCTGAAAACTTCTAAAACTTCAACCTTAAGGTCAATTATGTTGACTCAGCCTCTGTTTAAAAAAAATACATATACTGTAGATATAGGTTATATGTATATTATAATAATTGTAAAATTTTTTTAAATTTTGCTATAAATTCACACTTCACATAAATCAACTAGCAATTACAGTAAGCTATTACCGTGCACCCCAGAGTCGCAGAATATCCCCTAACTTAGCGCATAACTTTGAGATTGAGGTTTGTTAAACAAGTTACAGGCACAAGTTAAGTTTAATAAATGCGTACGCTACTACTCCTATTCGAATTCGAATACATTTGTTTTAGCTAAAAACCAATTATCAGTAAATAACAAAATGAACCCCACCCTATCCAACCTCAAATTTTGAAATAGCATAGGTATATTAAGAAAATAAAACAAAAATTGTAATAATATATATTTTTTATAACTCTTTATAACTCAATTATAAAAAAAGTTCAAAAAAAAGTTTTTCCAAAAAACTTAATTTTTTAAAATTGTGTCAAAACTGTACAACTAGATGCATTTCAGTCGCTATTGATCACATATGTTAATATTACATAAAATTAATTATGGCGATATGATTATGTTGCTTATACTTATAATTATAATAAGTTATAAATATAAATAAGCAAACAAATAAATTAGGTAAAACATTAGGTTATATTTGAATTGTTTTTTATTTTTAAATAGGTGTTAATATTACATAGTTTTCTCTCAAGTTCTTATTTATTTATGTATAGGCTTTCTCAGAAGTATCCGTGATAAAAAGAAAACAGAGAAAAAAGAAAAGACCGTAAAAGGAAAGAATACAACAGATATTTCAATAACTGATCAAAATTTACAAGAAAGGTCTGCTGTGGAAGAAATTATCAGAGAAGATTTATTAATACCTTTAGATACAAGTTCTCAAATATACCATTCGTCCTTCCTAACATCATCTGCTCTTGTTCCTGCTTCTTCTGTTCAATCGCAGAACTCTACATCAGATACAGAAAGAAAAGTTGGAGATGTAGACGAAGAAGGATACTCTATACCACAAATAAAAAATGTCAATATATGGGAAAATGAAAAAAATAATTTTTATTCCTCGGATTCGGATTCTGATTCGGGTAATTTAAAAAAATACAAAAGCGAATAATTGAAGTAAATTAAATTCAATGCAATTTTTTAGATTACAATGAACGGCGAATACATGTGGAAATAAAACCATTAAATAACGGACAAGCTCCACTTTCGGCTTCTGTTGATGAACTAAGAACAACTGTCCAGAGCATGAATATGGCACTTCCTACCTCAAGGAATCTTCAAGGAAATTTTTTGGCGAGTCAGCACGTATTACCCTCTCAAGTTCATCAGTCAACCCACTCCTCACAAGAAACTACCAGTACAATGGATGTTATGAAACGCTCGCAATCAATGTCTATATCTGCTGGTAACGATGTTTTGATGCCATCAACAAATGTATCAACAAATCACCCATATACTCCTCTAAGTCCAACACATACTAATACACAACCATATATGCAATCATCATCAAATAAGAAATACGCCGAATTTGGGGACATATTCTCAGAGGTCAGTAGCGAAATTTTTCCTGTAATCCCTCCTAAACGTACCACATCGCCACCTAATTCTGCAAGCTTTATTCCAAGACCACCTTCAAGAGCATCATCAGTTAAACATTCTGTTGGACTAATGGATTCCGGAGGAATACCTACAACTCTATCGTATAGCGGAATAAATAGTCGAGGTCCTTCTCCACTCTTAGGAAATAATTCAATTCCTTTAGCGGTTGCATTTCATGAAATTATACATGCAGCATTTATCTTAAATGACGAATCAAAGTAAGATTTTTTATAAGCTTAATTTAATAGTCATTATTCATTATGTTTTATTATGTATAAAGTTATGAAAAATATTAATCTCGAATTTTTTAAAAGGGGAATATAGTAAGTCGTTTAATCACTTAAAAATTCACCCAATTTTCAAAATTATTAATAACTAGCAGGTTCCTTTACGGATTTCGTCCGTCAATATTTTATGGTTACAAAGATTTGCAGTCAATTAAGATCCCGTGAGGTTATGAATCAATTAGAAAGGTTTGAAATAATTAAAACTCCCTTTAGGTTATTTATCAATTACTAAAGTTTTTAGTCATTAAAGTTTGCAGCCAGCCCTTGACCTATAAAGATCACCGACTCAGGTGATCTTCTAGGGCTCATCAAGACCTTTCTATAGATATAACACATTCTTACAGGGGTTGAGATATGATTTTTTGAATATATTGGTTTTTTACATGGTTTTGACCCCCTAGCGGCAAAACTATGTATCAGATCACTATGTATCACTATTTATCACTATGTATCAGCTCATCGAATTCTATCGATTGGTAAAAATAAAAATCCAAAAAGTCCAATTTTTAACATGGTGACCTTTACCCCCGGGGAACCGGAAGTGACCTTGACCCGGACTATAGCCGGGTCAACCACCTCGGGGAGGAGCCTAATAACCATGCAAAATATTAGAGCTGTAGCTCTAATAATCTAGTCTATTCTCCCCATACAGACAGACAAACCGACATGCACGGGGAAATGTGAGACCACCACCAAACGTCATATGACCTAGGATGACCATATCTGGTCTTAAAAGATCTTGACAAACAAATTTATATATATAAATAATATATGAAAAAGAATATTTTAAATAATTTTAAATTTACAAGTAACGAATACATAATTATAATTTTGAAAAAGAGTTAAATTTAATCGGTGAAATATCTAAAAAGGCCCTTTTAATTCAATAATTGAATAATTTTACTTACAGAGAAATGGATTTATTTACCCTTAAATCTACAGTTTCAAAGGACAGTGAGCCACAAAGATTATTTTTGGAACCAGATAGTATACACTAGATCTAAAAAAGTCCTTGTGGCTCATTGTACTTTTTTCAATTTCATTCTCTTCAAAATTATAATTATTCGTCACTTGTAAGTTTACATTTTAAATATTCTTTTACCTATAGCCTATACCAGGGTGCTTAAGAGGAGATTTTAGTTTCTATGTTGATTTTTTTGTTAAATTTTTAATACTATTTTTGATTATTTGAAGGGGTGGTGCAATGCGATCCAAATTTTGAAGTTACGCCTCGTATGTAGGAAATCATACGGGACCCTTGTTTGTTTTGATTTAATTTTAGTTGAATTTGGTTGAATAGTTACAAGAATTTTTGAAATTTTTATTTTGAGAATTGAGATTTTACACTATTTTGAAATTGATAAATGGAATTTTTAGAAACTATTTTTACCATATTAGCTATTTTTACCAATAAATACCGAAAATGAGTTACGAGATAATGAGATTTTGAGTTATGTTATGATTTGAATACATATTATAAATTATAATTCAAAATACAAAATTAAATTTTTGCTTTGAAAATTTGGTAAACAGATATTTTAGTACCCTACCTAATATCAATCAAGTTAATTAATGAAATCGTAAATATTCGTAGTCTGTACCAACTCGGTATATTGCCTATAAAAACTAAACTTGTATAAAATTTTCCTTAATATAATCTCATTATTCGGATTTGGAATTGATTTCAGCCCATTTCTGGTCAAAATGTTAATTCTGTCCGAGGTAAAATAATTAATTGATTTTTCATCAGTATCTGATTTGCGATACGAATCTGATATTTGCGTATCTGATTAAAAGATGAAGCATGACGGTCAAAATCATTTTGGTCAATTTCAGTAGAAGATGATAAGCCTGTCTTTTCACAACAGAGTCTGCTAGAGGCATAAAATTATTTTTGGTCAGCATTTCAATGATAGCACTTGCACTAACATTCGTCGTGTTCGAAAGAAAGAATTTCTTTAACAATTCAATTTGAATTTGAAGATGATTTTCATCTTCGTTCATCTCCAATTTCTCGATGCTTAAAAATTCTTTCAACAAGTTTTCAGCATCTCTGGTCTCAGAATCCTCAAGCGGGAGTAAAGCAGCATCCAAAAGTGATTTTGTTCTTTTAAAATGTGGTCTGTTACTTTTAAGACATCCCTTGTATGTCATTGAATTGATTGTAAATGATGGGTTTAGAATTACATTCAAAACTTCTAAACGATAGAGAACCCTTAGAGAAATTTATAACTACCAAGAATGCTTAAACAAACGTTTATTTCCCCCATCTGTATTTAGACATCCCCTCCCCTTACTTCATAGACACACCCACAAACATTTTTTCTTTTTTCTTATTTTTTTATTTTTTAATTTTAATTGTTTCCATAGTTGGAATTTGGATCGAAAGTCTGACTGTGAAGGTCATGTCAGGACCAGGGGGGAAAAAGAGTGAGGTCATCATGCACATTAGGGGAGATTCCGACTCGGAACTTCAGGTTGGAAATTATTTTTATTTTATTTTGCAGTTTCTTTGACATTTTACAATTTTATTCTTTAAGGAATTTCATTCTCTTTCAAGTTAGGAATGTATTAGGTTAGGTTAGAAGTAGGGACTAAACTGGGATTTTCAGAGATATTTTGGCAATTATAGTCATGTTGGATATTACTTTTAGATATTACTTTTAGAATTTTGGCTATAAAATGGTAAAATTGTGGTTTTTAAGATTATTATAAGGTTTGGACATTTGGACATCTCAGTCATTATTAGTTTAGATTTTTTGTTTTAGGAATAAATATATTTATAGACTAAATTGGAATTTTCAAAGATATATTGGGATTAGATGAGATATTTGGTTATGAATTTACTTGATTATGTTTAGGACATAATTAGGTTTTTCAGATACTATTTATATTATATGGTAGAAATTTATGATTTGTATGATTAAATTCTAGAGATTAGGTATGGAATTCTAAAAATTTGCTTGATTATGTTCAAAGAAGTTAGTGTATTTAGTTGGATATAATTTGGTTTTTCAGATATATTTTTTTTGTCTTATGGCTTAAAGTTTCTGTCATTTAGTTATTAGATAAATGGATTAAGAATTAATTGTGATTCTTGTTTCTTGCAGCTACTTTTTGATACTGTTTTAGCTGGAAATCTACAAAATTCTGCAGCTTCAAATACAAATTCAAGTGCCTTAAATGGACCTTTAAGTAATACTTCTGGTGGTGGTGGTGGAAATAGACCTTTACGTAAATTTTTTTTTTTAATTTTGGATTTATTTTAAGTTTGAAAGATTATGATTATAAATTATGGAGCTTAAAACAATATGTCAATTTAAATTTTTATTAAAATATTGCCGATATTAAGCATGAAGATTTTAATATTTTAAATGGTAAAACAAAAAAATTTCCTATGTTTTAGGAATGAGGAAATTACCACCATCATTTTTCAATCCAAGACCAATAACTCAACATCCACAGGGTCAGGCAGCACCTCTTCATTCAAGAGCCTTTTCAGCTGATTCTCAAACAATTCTTCAACAACGGCAGCATCATCAACAACTTCAACAACAAAATCCTGGTGGTGGACAAAATATAAATTCAAATGCCAATACTAATTTATTCTCAGTGGCCAATTCAACTCGTGAATTTTCACAAATACTTAATCAAAATTTACAACAATCTGTTAAATCTGCTGTTGAAAATCAACCTTTAAATCAGCAACAACAAGCTCAAAATAATCAAAATAATAATGTTGGTGTTGGGAATTTTAATCAGCAACAGAGGTAGGGTAGTAAAGATTATTTATTTTAAGATTAAGGTAGCAATTTTATTTTTGATAGTTTTCATGGTCGAGCTCATTCTTCACCTGCTTCTGTGAATCTACAAATTTTGACTGGAGCCTCAAATGATCAGCAGATTGATCTTTCGAATATTCCTTTACCTAATGGTTGGGAACAAGGCGTTACAGGTAAATTTTTTAGAAAATAGTGGTGTTATAATATACATTTATTGATCTTTTATAAATTTTTTAGCTGAAGGTCAAATGTATTTTATCAAGTAAGTTTCTAAATTTTGTGATTATCGAATGAGTATCTAATTATAATTATTTTTATTTTTAATAGTCATGTAACTCGTACAACAACTTGGGAAGATCCTCGACGGAAACTCGTTCTAATAAATCAACAAAATGCGCAAAAACGTCAACAACTTCAACAAAAGGCTGAAATTCCTCAAAGAATTGTCACAAAGGCAGCTGATACGCAGCCTGGTCAATGGGAAGAAGCCGTCACTCCAGAAGGACAAGTTTATTACATCAAGTAGGAAAAATATTATTATAATTTAGATTTCAAATAATATTTTTATATTTTTATTAGTCATGCAACAAAAACAACATCTTGGTTTCATCCTGACATGCATCAAAATAATATTAACAGCAATGCGAACAATTCTCAGCAACAACAACAACAGCTGCTGCAACAACAACAAACATTCGGGATTAAAGTTCTACCCTCTTTCTCACAAGCGATGGCTCAAGCTGGAGAAATGCCCAGAGATATGAATTATTTACTTGTTGAACGCGAAAGACTTCGATTGAGGCAGCAAGAGATTATGAGACAGGTAACAAAAATCTTAAAAAAGCCAATTGTATCTTATAAATGGTCAAAAATTTTGCTGTTTTCGCCTAAATACTAAATAGAAAATAGGCAATTTAACTAATTATCGTATGATTCTCAATATTACTGTGTTTTAAGAAAAATCGATTTATTAGGAGCTGAAAATGCGATTTTTCTGGTTGATTTTTGATCACCAGAAAATTGCCAAAAAATGGTCATTTTTTTTGCTGATTTCGCCTAAATAGACGGCAATTTAGCTAATTTTCGTAGGATTCTCTATTTTAGCCTGATAATCAACAATAAAATAAAATATTTTTTTTCTATTTTAAGATGGAGCAAGAGCAAAATTTGAAGAATCAGCTGAAAGAAAAGGTTCATACTCGTGAGGAATCAACTGATTCTGGGCTTGGACTATCCCTTGGGGCTCCAAAGGATTCTTCATCGACTGTCCAGTCTCGTTCACTTTTCCAGCAAACCGAAAAAAACACTCAAAGTGATGAGCTAATGGACGAGGGGGCTGACGATGTTGTCGGTGGAGACGTGGACATGGGTGGTCTCGATCTGGAAGACCTAATTGGTGGTGAAGTTGACATTTCAGACTTTACAAATATGATGCAATCAGGATCAACTGGAGGTGCAGGACAACCTGACAATCTGACTTGGCTTTGATTTCTTTAATACCTTTATTACCTATGTACTGATACCTACGAAAAAAAAATGAACATGCGAAGCAACTACTAATACAATAAATGCAACAAATGTGCCTTAAAAAATGTGTGTGAAATATTTTAAATTATATAATTATTACCTACCTACCTAAGCTACATACTTTTTATTATTTTGTTTTATATTTTTATTTTCATTTTATAACAATTGTGACATTATTATTATTATACTTTTTACTCTACTTGTACAAGTACGTGACAATCAACTTCAAATTATCAATCATTTGTTAATACTTTTACTTATTTTATTATTATGTTTATGTACTGACTATTTTATCTATTGTTATTTGCAATTAAAATTTTATTTATTATTGATGAACAAAAATAGATAACTTTCCTTTTTAAATGGAATTTGTCTCAATAAGTTTCTAGGTCAAATTTTTACAAGAATGACCGATTGTCTTGTGAGAATTTTGATTTCAAAATGCTTGAAATTTTTTTAATTTAACAATACAGAGTCTTAGGTTAGGTAGGATTACTACGTTATAGATATGATCTTAAACAAATATGATAAATAGGTTTATTATTGTTTGAACAGTTGGGTTTGGGATTTGGGATGTAAAATGAAATGGAATGTAAAAATATGACTAAACTATTTGACTTTTTAAGACTTTTGTGAGTAATAACATGTTAAAAATTTTGGTAATTTTTATAAAAAACTGAATTTTTGGTCTGTAAATTGTAATATGAAACTAAGCTATTGGGATCAAGAAATTCAGGACCATTTTTGCCATAAATTGCCATATTCTGTACGATATCGTATGCAAAAAGTTCTTGAAAGATTTGAGTTCAGGTATATACGAGTAGTATCCTTGAAATAATTACACAAAATTTGGCTTAAATTTTTGAAAAATTTCAGATTTACAGGCTGTACTTTTGCCTATGACTATGATGAAATATGTCAAATGAGTGAGAATGTGAAACGGGAGAGTTCAATCGATAAATCTGTAAGGAAATTAAAGAATTTAACACGAGATTTGATCGAAGATTGCCAATCTAGTCAAGACCAAGTGTAATTTGTAATTTTACCCAAATTGTCCAATAAAAATTTACAAAATTTTGAAATTTTTTAGATTTACACATTGTACATTCGGCTCAGAAAGGGATAAGGAATATCTTGAGTTACAAATCGGACAATTGAAAAAGGTCAACTTGAGGTAATTCAGAATTCTGGATTTGAAAATTTTGTAAAATTCTTGAAATTTTTCAGATTTATCGATTGCAAATTCGAGTTAAGACCCCTTAGTTTGTGGGACAAGTTGTGGGATATGTTTTTAAGGAATTTTGGAGAAGTTTTTGAATATAGTAAATATGATGGAGGTACATATTTGTATAGTACATATTTGACCAGTTTTTGACCTGAAATTTTAATTTTTTTTAGGACTAATCGAAATTGATGATCGAACAATGTACTTTAAATATCTGCTACCAATGCTCACAAGGATTTCTGAAAGGGTTGCAAAATACGAAGAAACTTGAACTCTAACCTATATAGACAGATGTCATTTTAGATCCAAGTACCCTAAGGACCATTAGATATAGTTTTAGTTTAAAATATCTCAATCACTTACGCATTTAAATCGTTAATAAAAACCTCACTTTTTATACCTAATTTTAAGTACCCTACCCTATCATGTTCAGTAACCGCAGGATCTTTTCAAAAATTCATAAAAGTATCCAAATAAAAAGTATCCAAATATTTTTATTTTGACATAAAAAAATAGAGTATTTAATACTCTATCGGAGTATACTTATAATCTCTGAAAAACTAGATTTTGGTACAAAAAAGTACAAAAAATTTGGGCAAAATGATTCATAAGACTTTTTGGAGCTGTCGACATTTGAATACTCAAATTTTAATTGTTTCCTTAGATTCAGATAGATTAAAATGGCTTATATTTCAACGATTGGTTATTTAATGAAAAGTTATAAATTCTTGAAATATGACCCATTTGACCAAAATCCTTAAAATTCTTCTAATTTGTTCAATACCCATCACCATCAATGGAGAATGGGGCAGGGGAGGTAATCAACTCAACTGTTAAATTTACAAAAATAAATATACTGATAGTATGTCTTCAGTTTTTGAAGGTAAAATAATTAATGGAGATCCAGCCAAGCCAAATGAATTTCCATATCAAGCCCAGATTGTTCGAGATAATGGTGGTTCAATTGGTCATTCCTGTGGTGGTTCAATCTATGATAAAAATACAATCATTACAGCAGGTAAAAATCATTCATATGATTTCCCACTAGATATTTATTTATTTATTTTTTGTTTTTTTTTAGCTCATTGTTTTTTCGATCTAATGAAAGAACCAAAGCAAAAATTGGATGTAAAGATATTGGATATATACGTTGGATCCCAACATACCGATCCCAACAAAAACCCAAAAAATCTCATCCAGGGACCCTTCAAAATTTCCAAGGTCCACATCCATCCATGCTACAAAGTCGATCATTCCCACGAGTATGACATTGCAGTCGCCAAACTCTCCAGTGACATCCAATTCAAGTTTGGCGCATATCCTATAAGGCTGGGAAAGGCTTCAGAAAGTGTCAAAAATGGTAAAAATCCAATTTTAAGACTTAAAATTTAGTTTAATTTCACACATAATTTGGTGAATTTGGGTTGAATTTACCCAAATTCAATCAAAATAAATAAAAATTACAAAAATTTCAAAATATTTCCAAAATTTTTAAAACCCGAACCTTTTGTGATATTTTGAGCCGAAATCTGACCAAAAAAAATGTCAAATTTCGAAGTTTTTCAGTTTTTCAAATTTTTTAAGAATTCATTCAGCAGATTTGTAATTTTTTTTCAGGAAAGATGAAGGCGATTGTGACGGGTTGGGGGACCACAAAACCTGTCAAGGACAATTCTGAACCAGGTGGTCCAGTTGCGGAGACCCTACAAAAGGCCACTCTCGAAATTGTTCCAAAACAGGAATGTAGTGACATGTCTGGAGGTGGGATCACAGATAATATGGTGTGTGCCTACGCAGAAAAAGGTGGCAAGCCTCAGGATGCCTGTCAAGGTAAATAAGGAATTAAAAATCGATAGAAATTCTCGAAATCGTCTAATCATCTTTTTTTCCATTAGGTGACTCGGTAAAATAACTTTGACATTTTGAAGGATCTTGCGACCTTCTCACATTACAAGTTCATTTTTTAATTGTTTTAGGGGGGACCTTTAGTAGTAGAAACTGCGACGGTTACGAAAGGATGTAAAGACCGATACCTAGTTGGGGGTAAGCTTTTTAAACTGATGTAAGACTAGAGATAGTTTGGAAATGTTTTTGAAAGGATGTCATCGGATTTCGTAAAAAAAACCACAAGAAATCCAAGGTTGCTAACCCTTTGAAGAAATCCTTTGAATGCCTTCGATTTTAATGGATAATTATTGACCTGAAATTTTTAATACTATCTAGAGATAGTATTAAATTTCAGTGCTAAAACTGGTTCATTCAAATAAAGAATGTCAAAATGTTTTTAAAATGTTTCCAAACTAGACTATAGGTATGTTTATGACTTATATCAAAATTGTGCTTCATTTTCTAGTCGTATCTTTTGGCTCAGGCTGCGGTAACAAAGAGTAAGTTTATATGCAAATTAAAGTCTTTTTTGGTCAATTTTGCTTTTTTTTCTCTCAGTAAGCCTGGGGTTTATACAAATGTTGAGAAATTCGCATGTTGGATTAAGAGCTTAAAAGAGACCTGTAAAACAAACGTAAGATTTATTTCTACAAAAGAGACCCTTCATTTTGAGATTTTTAGCTTCAGAACAGAAAGAAGGGAAGGAATACTTTTTTCTGTTTTTGGATAAACAGCAGTTTTGTTGTTTTAATGATTTGAACATTTCTATTATCCTACCTATTAAGTAGAGTCATTTAGAGCTAGAGCTAGATTTAGAACTAGATATTTTTGAAACAGTCAAAAAAAACGGTACTGCGACAACTGATCCAAAAACCAACTGGTCCAACGACAACTGGTCCAATGACAACGACAACTGATCCAAAATATAAATG
>JAQIXA010003738.1:0-13153 GCA_034699045.1 Nanhermannia cf. coronata Gr-Ori-00579
ACTTGAAATGATGAGCGTCCTGGAGCCCAAATTTCAGACATTACCCCAGAAATTGTGGAAAAGGTCAATGACCTTGTATCAAATAATCGAAGAATAAAGGTCAAAGAGTTAGCTTATGAAACTGGGATATCAGATTGACCCATTAGAAGTATTCTTCATGAGCACCTTGGTCTTTAAAAATTAAGACCCGATGGGTTCCTAAAATCCAAACTAAAGAGCAAAAAAATTTCATACAATTTTATGCCTAGGAAAACCTTGACCCTGGTGAGGGTGAAGATAATCAAAGAATCGTTACTGGTGATGAAACATGGGTCTTCCACTACGGCCCTGAGTCGAAACAAGAATAGATGAAATGGACCCTAAGGGGAGTAAACCCCCTTTGAAGTTTACCCCCCTAAAAAGTGATGAAAAGTACATGGTTACAGTTTTCTTCTATTCCAAGGTTTTCCTGTTAGTTGACTTTTTAAGTAAAGGTTCTACAATCAACGCAGAATACTAATGCTCAGTTTTGAAAAAATTGCGAGATTCCATGAATGAAAACCGAAGAGGAATTGTTAAAAGTCCCCCCCTCATGCTTAAGGGCAAAATCTCTTTGCATAAAGCTTATCTTTTAGTGGCTACTCTGAGGGGCTTAGGATTTGAAGAACTCCTCCATCCTGCTTATTCTCTAGACATGACTCCCTGTGGTTATTATTTGTTTCCACTTTTTATAAAATCCCTCAGGGGAAGTAGATTTTCCAGTGAAAATAAAGTGAAAGAGGCCGTTTTAGGCCTTTTTGAGACCCAAACTTCGGAATTTTATTTGAAGGGCATAGAGTTTCTCCAGAAACTCCAGAAACGTTGATTTTTCCTAAAAAGGTTGGTCTCTCAAGAATATCAAAAAAAAATTTGAAAAAATTATCGTTTTCCCGCTCAAGGATCGAATTTATCTCTCTCCCCTCGTACTTACGATTTGGGTTTACTTAATTAACATATTTCATATATATTTTAAAAATATATTTTTTTTATTTTTAAGGTGAAGGACTTTTAGAGTAAGTTTCTTATATATACAAAATCAGCATTACCTATTTAATTAACTTTGTATTGAATTTTTAAAATTAAACTTGATATAAGTATATATTTTTGGTTTGGGATTTTGATTTAGTTTCATAATATATTAAAGTATTGTATAATAATTATACTTTTGATACTTTTTGGAACTTTTTACATTTTTCATCTTAGTATGCAAAATATATTTTAAAACATTTTGCCTAAATTATGCATAAATTTTGCATACATATTAATGCGAAATGGGATTAAACTATCAAGGAATGAGAATTTAAAAAAAATATAGACATTTGGATTAGGTAGTGTTTGGACTTTTTTTAAAACCCTAATAATAGTCACATTTATCATTAAATTAACGACTACAAATTTTTTCTTCAGGTATGAAATACTTCACACTTTTCCTTTTGACTCAAATCGCAAAAGAATGTCAGTAATTTTAAAGCATCCAATCACTTATGAAATAATACTTTATACCAAAGGAGCCGATTCAGCAATATTTCCAAGAGTTAAATATCCGAGTAAGCAAAATAAAAATTTACTCCCAACTTTAAAAAAGTAATAATTTCTTAAAATAAAACCTCTTAATTTTTTATGTTTAACCTTTTACAGCTGATAGAGCTCAACAAGAATTATTAGCTCAAACTCAATTAAATATCAATAATTACGCTCGAGAAGGTTTACGAATTTTAGTCATGGCCAAAAGAATTTTATCAGAACCTGAATATCTAGATTGGCTAGTAAAATTTCGTAAAGCTGAACTGGACCTTAACAATCGTGAAGCTTTAATGAATGAATCATATAGTGTTATTGAAACTAATTTAGAAATTGTTGGAGCAACTGGCATTGAAGATAGACTGCAGGATGGTGTACCAGAAACAATAGAATCACTGAGTAATAAATACTATATATTGACTAATTATATTTAATTTGTTTATATAAGGATGTTATATAGTATTTTTTAATACTAATACTTAATTTTATTAAGGAAAAGCTGGAATCGTTGTTTGGGTATTAACCGGTGAGTTTACAAATAAAATTTTCTTTTATAAAATATTTGTATACTTAATAATTATTTTGAATTTTAAAGGGGATAAACAAGAGACAGCTGTAAATATTGCTTATTGTAAGTATTTTAAAAATTATCTATTGATTGTGAAAAGAAAAATGTCTAGAAAGAGCCTTACAAACAATTTACTATAAAAAATAAATAATACCCTACTAATAATTATAAATACTTAATACTCATATGAATATTGATTGTATCACGAGGAAGCAAGCTGTAAGGTCAGCTTTTCGATTTCATTTCATTTCAAAATAAAACAATTAAAATTTCTATTTATTACAGCCTGCAAGCTATTCTCTCCAACAATGGATATAATCAAATTGAATACAAGAAGTAAAGATGCTGCTGAACAAACGATTAAATTTTATTTACAAGAAATCGAAAAGCTAAAAAAAGAAAACACTGAGAATGGTAGTTCACAGCTTGATCGGGGAGATGACAATCATCATTTACGCGTTAATTCAGCGAATTCAACAAGAAGAAGGAATTTTAGCTTAAGCTCGCAGACTGAAGAAACCGAACCTCAACCATTTAGTAGTAAAGAAAGAGCATTGGTTGTCGATGGGCGAACTCTTACTTATATTCTTGATCAAAGATCAAATTTATTAAGTTCTTTTTTAACTTTAACTTGTCACTGCTCTTCTGTTCTCTGTTGTCGATCAACACCTTTACAAAAGGCCTATATCGTAAATAGCGTCAAAGATCAACTTGGAATGAGAACATTGGCAATAGGTAATTTCAAATTATAAACTTTTGCAGTTTATACCATTTAGTGCTTACATATTTTACATACCTTACCTATTTTAATTTTGAACATTAGGTGATGGTGCTAATGATGTAAGCATGATACAACGTGCAGGTAAGATTTAAAATTAATTGAAATTGAAACAAGTTTTTTGTACTAAAATAATACAATTTAATACTTGAATATTTTTATTCAGATATTGGAATTGGAATATCTGGAAAAGAGGGAATGCAAGCAGTCATGGCTTCAGATTTTGCAATTTCAAAATTCAAATATTTAGAAAGACTATTATTAGTTCACGGACATTGGTGCTATGATCGCCTTGCAAGAATGATTTTATACTTTTTTTACAAAAATGCTGTAAGCCTATCGTATTTTGATTTAAATCAGCTTTCTAAAAACTAAACTTTGACCTCGATTTTAACAGTATTGATGTCAAAATTTATTTTATCAGAGCTGATTTAAATGAATGGATCATATTATCTATTATTGACATTTGAGAATTTAGATTTCATTAATTTATAATTATTACCAAATGTTATTAATTATTAATTTTTCTTTACTAGGCGTTTGTATTTGTTGTATTTTGGTATCAACTATTGAATGGCTGGTCTGCATCTGTAATGATAGGTAAAAATCAAGGAACTTTAAATTGGTTAATAAAACTTAATACATTCTATATTACACTTTTTATTTAGACCAAATGTACCTGATGGTTTTCAACTTATTTTTTACTGCACTACCGCCTATGGCTATTGGTATCTATGACCAAGATGCTCCTGCACATTTATTATTAGCAGCTCCGAGATTATGTAATTATAATTATATTTAATTTAAAAATATAGGTAGTCCTAATAATTCTAATTTTAATAATTAACTATTCTACAAATTTTGCCTAGATAAACAAGGAAGACTACAAAAAGTACATCAAGCGCATTCGTTTTGGTTAAATATGCTCGATGCTTTATACCAGAGTGTGATTATATTTTTCATAGCTTATGGGGTAATTGTAATTATTCTATCTTCATATTTTAAAATCAAGCTTTTTAACATACATTTTTCTTTTTTAAGGCATATAATGGTTCAGAAGTAGGAATGTTTGAATTTGGGACTACAATCGTTGTTTCATGCATGTTTACAATGTTGTTACAAATGGCCATTGAAGCAAAATCTTGGGTATATTTTTTTGCATATTTTCTAAAAATTTATTTTAAAACCTTGAATTATTTTACTATTTCAGACTATAATTCATGTTTTCTCTGTTGTTGCTTCGATCATAATATTTTATGGATTCGCCTTTGTTTACAATTCTATTTGCATTACTTGTCTTGGAATCGAAAATCCATATTGGGTCATACATGAACTTGTCACATCTCCTATACATTGGCTAATAGTTTTAGTCACTACCGTTTTAGCTCTATTACCAAGGTTTGTAATATATTGATTAGGACTTATCACATTTTTTATATTGAAAAGATATAATATAGTACCTACAAATATGAAATATGCAAGAAAGATATTATATAATAAAGATAAAGATAAAAATTAGTGTAATATTATAATAAACTCTTTGTTATAGATTATTCATTAGGACAATACAAACGTCACTCTTCCCAAATGATGTCACAAAAGAATTGCTTTCAATGCGTTATTCAAATCAACGACAAGACGAGGAAGGATTTGTCACGTGGTCGAGATCAACTTCTTTTGCTAATGTTAAGTAAGTGTAAAAAAGATGTTGGTATTAAATCGATACAATGATCAGATTGCTGAATAATTTTTTTTGAATTTAAAGGAATCGAATATCATGCTTTTGTTGTGGATTCAAAAGGGAGAAGATTGAGCGATGCCGAAACGAAGTCCCAATTTCAACAGTTACAAGTTGACCAAATTTTCTATTTATAATTTAAGCTAAGTTTATAGGTAGTATTTAGTATTTAGTAATGATATACAATTTTTTACCAAAACATAACAGACTATAAAAATAAGAGACTAATCCAATGAGAAAACTATTTAGGTAATACTTAAAAACTTTTTAATACGAGACTTTTTTACGAGACTTTTTTACTAAAATTGTATTGTAATTAGTAATTCAGAAAAATGCCATTTTATTTAATTTAATTTCTAATTTTATTTAACTATTTTTAATGGAAAAGGCTCTCACTATTTATTTTTATTTTATTTTTTATAAAGTCTAGGGATCACAAAAATGCTTTTTTCGATTTTTGAAAGTTTTCAAAAAAATTATTCGTAAATTTTTTTTATTGCTCATAAACGATACAAATTTTAATTTTTAAAAGGCTTATCTTATAGTCTTATACGATGGGAAATTTAATTTAATTTTTTTTACAAATATTATAAACTTACTTATAGTACGAGTACACCCGCAGCAGAAAAATAAGCTTATATGAAATCCTAGGTATTACTTATTCTTATTTCCTAAAAAAATATTTTTAAGAAACTTGTATCTTTCAACCAGAGAGAAGGGTTTATTTTGGCCATATTTTTTCATGAGTTGCAAAATTCAGACATATCAAATTGAAAGATTTCAATAAAGGGTAATAAAGGCTTTTTGTGACCCCTATACTAAATATGTTAGTGTTGTATGAAACAAGATAAAGTTAGGTAGGTAATATCTAGTAGGCCTCAGGGTTCATGGGTTTATGGGTTTTTCTGAAAAACGTGGGTTTATAAATAATCATCCAAAATGTTCAAATTACTGCATGCATTGCTTATAATTATCAGTGCCTATATTTTGATTTTGATACATTTATTTTTAGTATAAAGAGAAAACTGTACCTCTTTTTTTAAAAGGATAAAATTTAGTCCTGTGCTTGTGGCATTTTGTTCCCTACCTCGGAATCCTTATGTAGATATTGCATGGTAAAAGTTAAAATGCAAATAAGGCAAATTAAAGTAATGTCCTATTTAATTTAAAAGAGAGTCACCAAATTCTAACATTAATTAATTAATTATACCATTAATCAAAGTAGGCAAGTTAAAAAAAAGTTAACTACTCTAGTATTACCATAATTAACGAACAGAAACAGAAAGTATATACGAAAGCAATCAAATGATTTTTAATCGGTTAAAATTCCATTTCATAGAAACATATAATAGAAATTTAACCATTGTATTTTTCATACATTATTTATACATAGTAATATACCTAGTGATACAGATAGTACTATTATTTACATTTGTATTAGGTATAATAAAGGTAATCTATGAAATCAGACAATGTCAATTAAGGTATAATATGTTACAAAACTACTACAAAATACTATTTAAAATGTGATCATAATAATGCTTAATATATTTAAATTAATATAAAACTTTTACTACGATACGATACGATCTTTTAAAAAATATTTTTGAAGGAAATGTTATACTCGTATAACCTACATTTACAAAATTTCGCAACTCATATACTGATATATGATATGATAATTACTAAACGATTGTGAATACTTTAAACATTTGCATAAACTATACCTATAATACTATGAACTTATAATAGTAAAACTACATAATATTTATATAATTGCTATTTGTTAAACTATAAAAACTACCTAAACAAAATGTTAAAAATTTAAAGATTTGAAGAACTTATTTTATAAGTATTTCAACAACCATGATAAAACGCTAAATTATACATACCATTGTAATTCTAGTACTTAAAATCTATTAATATTATTATCGCTGATGCGTTATTTTTTTATTTAATTTATCTAATTTTTTTTATTTTGTGTAGGATATTGAATTTATTATTATTAAAGCAAAAAAAAGTATGTAATAAAATACGAAATATTGTAGGTATATTTTTTAAGTAGGATTGTATTTTAGTCATACGATTAGATTAGTTTAGTTCGAATAATTTCCAAAAATGAGACTTACGAAACGGAATGTTACATTACAACATAACTAAAATACTGCTATTTTTTTTAGTTTTTAACCAGTTGATTGAAATAAATAAGAAAATTAATAATATAGTATCTAAAACATAAATTAGCAGATACACATTTAACTATACTAATGATTTATAGAACATTTTGTAAACAAATTTTGTTAAGTTTTGAATTTTGTATTAATTAGGTCTAATTTATTGATAAACATATTAAGAAATTTTAGCTTAATTTATGGGTCGTAAAGACTTACAATTTAGCTTAATGTGGTGTAGTATAGGTTAAGAAATCCTTTTTTTTAAATATTGGCATTAGATTGTACTATTTATTTAATATACCTTGTAGAACAGTTATATATTTTACAGAAAGCGAAATGCGTAGAAAGTTAAAAAAAATTCTGTTATTTAAAGTACCTATAATTTACCTAAATGATAAGACAAACAGAAACAATGTTCGACACATTCACATTACATAACTATCAATCATTATCAATTATTACATAAGAAAAAAAACCAATCAATATCCGTTGAATTTGTATTGAATTCAATAGGAAAACAAACAAGTTAAAAAAAACGAAAACGAAAACAATACTAAAATCAGAAAATATTTAAGTTTTTTTGACAAAAATTAAATATTTTTATAATATTGTATTGTGTATGTATTATTATTAATTATAATCATAATCAGCATTATAAAAAATTAAAAACAAAAACAAAAATCGTTTATTACTCTAATAAAAATAAATTATCTAACTAAAAAACAAAACTTGACAATTTATCTTGCGTTCATATTATAAATTCAGAGCTAGATGATAATTTTAAATTTAAGTAGATTAATTTTAATGTTTTTGTACCCTTTTTAATTGTTTTTTTCTACATACAACATAATATTTAGGTACCTACAAAAAAATTAAAAACGGATCTCTATAGTCCGTAATAAGTATTTTAAATTTAATAATACTCTATTTGTAGTACCTGAAATCTGAAGTTTGGCTGGCCAATGATCATAATCAGTCGAGTAGTTGTCTGAATATGGCTATTGAAAGATGAAATTCTCAGAGAATCAGAGAATTATAAGATAAGTGAATGCCTTCAAAACGGGTATCAGAATCTGATACCCGTGCTTATATCTTAAGTTTTATCTACAAAGGGATATCTTATGTGGTAACCTAATAAGAACAATTTAATTCAAATTGAAATTGAAATAACTAGACATATGAGTACGAGTACATAAGTACCCTACATTCATATTATAAATTATTTAATAAAGATACCCACGATTTCGATTCAAAGCAGTTCCTATATGTACTAACAGTATAATAAACCAATTAAAGCTTTTGAAAAAAGTTTTTTTTCACCTAAAGCCTAAAATCCAAAGTCCAAATATAAATCAAAGTTTAGTGAAAACCAAAAAAATAAGTCCGACGCCTCGTTTTTGGAGTTTGAGGAGAATTTTATTCTCCTTCTCCTCAAATTATTATTTTTTCACGACTAGGAAAATTTTCCTAGTACACGCGCACTAAATAAATACTTTTTTTTTACTTTCTTCACTACGACAAACTAAAATTAGGTATAAAATAATAATTCAAAGCTAAAAAATTGAGATTTTCTACAAATGGAAAAAAAAGTAAAAGCCACCAACCAACCAACCAAATACCACGTAAAACGTAAACCAACAGCCAACAACGTTATTTAAAAAACGTTCTAAAATGTATAGAACTAAATATCGAGAAAAAAATGTAATACATACATACATTGCATTATTGCAATATAGCTAGACTAGACCATACATACTATCTATAAACATACCATTTTTACCATTTTTACCATCATCCATTGATACTTGATACTATGTATTACTACAGTACTAGAGATGCTTTTTCCTGAACATAGTAAGCTAACCTCTGCACTACTATTTATAAAGCAGAAACAGAAAAGCTATAGCATAGGTAGTTTACGATTACGATAAGAAATATTATACGACGACTATACATACATACATAGAGAGAATTCGAACATTATAAAACAAGATTTTGTAGGGGAAAACTTATATATATAGGTATGTATGTATATATACTGACGGACGGACGGTAGAATCGTAGTATATTATTATAGTAGTTAGGTAGCCTCACTTTATTGGTTCGTATTTCGCTTTAGTTGGTAAGTGTAAGAGAGTCGAAGAACAAGGGCTCGAGTAAATTTCGACGAATTTCGATAATATTTAATTCTGTTAATTAAATTTCTAATTAAAAGTTAAAGATTAAGGTTACACACTTCACCGTTCGATACTCGAACACGGTAAGAGTAGTTTTCTCTTATTTTTGCCCAAATTTTTATCACCTTAAAAAACGAATAAAATTCTCAAAATATATTCCCAAAAAAAAAAAAACTGCTTTGTATTTCTACCCTATGCTTATCACTACTTATCCCTCCGCTACCTGACGATGGAGCCATTTAATTTCTACAGACATATTTTTATACCCTACTTTATCCAAAAGATTTCTTTTTCGATCATTTTGAGCCATTTTTATCAACAATAATCTATGATAATTAGGATTTTTGTACAAAATATTGAATAAATTTTGAAATTTGGTATAAGAAATGCAAAAAAAAGTTCTTGAAATTGATAGATTTGACCCTTAAATATTTAAGAACTTTTAATTTTACTTGGTTAGCATTAATTATACAGATTTTGTTGTCAAGATCTGAAAGATCAAGATGTAAATTTTAAGTAGAGACATTTGATTGTCAAAGGAAAATTGACATTTTGATCCTTTTTGACGACCAAGCCCTAATTTTTTTAAAAATAAGGCAATAAGTACTAAAATTTTTTTAGTTAGTTGGCTAAATCTACTAACTATTCTAAACTAGGTTCTTATATCTAAATTTAAATTATTAGTAATTTATATTACTACTCATTTTTCACTTAATTTCATATTTTGAATTATTAATTAAGATGATAATATACTTATTGTGTATAATTAAAATTAATATGGTTTTTATAAAGTACCTACTTAAAAGTAAAAATAATAATTTGTCCTATTTTAGCAAATTTGTAGGAGGTTTATTTAAACGAATTTATTTCTAGATCGACGACCTAGATTATAGATTCAATTCTTTTAAAGAATACCTATACAAATAATCATCTATGACAGTAGTGCCCAAGCTACTTATTAATTAATTACTTGTATTTGTCCATTAGCTGGTAATCATTAAGAAATAATTAAGAATAAGTAGTTAAGCACTGATCTCGAGTACTGACTATAGGTATAGGTTAGGTACTGAATTTTAGATTTTTGATATCTAGATTTTTTATTTAGTTAAATCCAAACCCTAATTCAAAGCATTTGGATTTTGCATTTGCATAAATCACTTATAGTCTTGCTGAAGGACCTACTCGTTATTTCTCGAAATCAAAAGAATCCAATTTTTAACAGACACAAACTCAAAATTTGAAATATTTACCATTTTTTGAGCCTCAAAATAAATATTTTGGGTTTAAAATGAAAAAATTTGTAATTGTAATTTAGTTGAGTTGACATATTCATGCCATGTCATGAAATGAAAAAACACTTGAAATCTGAAATTATCTTTCCATTTCCATTTCCATCAAAAATTAAAATACTTGTAGGCACCTAACTATTATAGACTAGATAAGTAAGGTACCTACTATAAAAACGAGAATCTTATCGAGTCTGGGAAAAAGCTAAATTTATAAATTTAGGGTATTTTTTGAGATTTTATGAGGTTTTATGTGTATTTTTTCATTTTTAAACGACCGACCAACTCAATCTCGATCTCGATATGACCTGAACTAATCGTAAGCTAAAGAACTAATGAGGATCTAGAATCCCAATTATGGATCTTCAAACTTAATTAGCTACTTTCTAGGTAGATCGATCATCTAGATAGTAATTAGAAAATTGAAATTTTCGTAGTCAGTCTCAAAAATGAAAAAAAATTTAAACATTGAGGAATTCAATTTTGAGACTGGCTCTTTGAAATGTAAGGATTTTTCTTTTTATTTGTCATGTAATCAGTATCAGTTAGTGTTATCATCCATTGCATATGAGTATTCATACTTAAATATTTTAATAGTTAATATTTTATGGTTACGTCTGCTAACTGAAGTTGTTAAAATGTATATTTCTTATTTTATCAAGACAAGATTTCCTGTCCTTTTTAAATAATCTCCTTTTAAAACAGAAAATAAAAGTCAAGTTAAAAATGATTATTTGAATAATATATGTAAGTATAAAGTATGTAAGTATAAAGTATTATGTAAAATGTTTAAAGTTAAAAATAATGCTGACAAGAAAAGTTCTTTCCTTGCAAGATGTAAGATCTAAATTAGGCCTGTTTTTGATCGAAAATTTTGTTGTATGATTTGATTTAAAACGTACCCTATGTAAAATTTTCAAATCAATGTTGAGATAAAATTCTTTAAAATCACTATAATTTTTTATAAAGGATATCTTCAACTTTTATGCATTACCATGTTAAACCCTATAGCCTATATAAAGGCCTGACCTGAAAGCCCATTAAAACCTCAATGTATCTTAAAAGAAAAATTATATATATTTTTATAGTCAAATAATTATTTTCAATTTGATTTGACATTGGATTCAAATTTCAAATAACAAAAATTTCTGATATGAATTTGAATCAAATAACAGGCGTAAGGTCTAAAGACATTAAATCTAATAGGGTACCTACATAATAGCACTATGTATTCAATTTAATTAATAACTACATATAACAGAATAAATAAACCATTAATTATTTATATTTATAATACTTATACATACCTACCTGTGCAATAAAAAGTATATATATCAAGTTTTATTTAGATATAAGAATACTGTCACATTAGGCTGTATTAGTCAATGGCACTTGCCTTATGCTATTAAATTAAAGAAAGTATCAATTGAAATTATTATAATTTCTTATTAATCTATTTGATAATGACCAGTGAGGGAAATAATATGCAATTAGAAAATAATTTATAACTGCTGAATACTTATAAGTATTCAGCAGTATATAAGTATAAGTATTATAAGTATTCAGCAGTATAAGTATTATATTGTTAATATAAATATTAACAAAAAGTAGTAGGTAAAATTGTCAAATTCAAATTTGTACTAATTTTTCTTAAGTTTTCATAAAAATTGGAGGAATTGTAAGAAATTTTCTTAAATTTTTATAAAAATTTAAGATAAAATCACATAAAAATTGATGAAATATGTTCGATATGTTTATGTGCCAAGAGTTGAATTCACATTTATCGAGATTTACCTTGTAAATAACCAATTCATTAGTTATTCAAAAATCTTTGGGTTTCAAAAAGTCTCAAATATCATAATTTTATTAGTTATTAACTATTAACAATCCATTGGGAATTGCATTTGAACATTCAATTCAGGCATCATTGATTGCCTTCTATGTAATTGATTGTATGTAGTTTAGCTATCGATCATATCGTTGCATTCTGTAAGTATTGCCTACTTTACTTGTTGTTAGCATTATGCCTCAACTAATAATAAATCAATTATTGAACTGAACATAAGAAAAAAAAAATTGTAATAAGATTAGGCATCATACATATTACAATATATTATCATATTATTATCTTCATTTACTTTGAATATCTGAAAACTAAAAAAATAATTTGAACTTGAAACAAGACTATTGTAATATGAAAATGAAATGCATATATATAAATATAGGTAGGTATAGTAGTTTTCGTATAAAACAAAAAAATGAATTTTGTCATTATATCTGAATATCATGGTCAGTCATAGACCGCACCGCAATTACAATCATAACTTTTTTAATATCCTACCTATGACCTATGCATCATAAAAATCGTTATCAATAGTTTAATTCGAAGAAGTAGTGAATGGAAATTGACTATTAAAATCATAACCAAAGTTTTTAGACTTATACAGATTACATTATACTAGATTTTGATTATACATAGTACCCATTATATACCGTATAGATACTTAATACTTTACTTACCTAGTACCTACATAATCCAAGTTTTTTGATCTAATTGAGGTCGTTAATGTCATGATTTTCTGATTTTTAATTTAATCTTTTAATTTTATAGAAGCGGATGGTCTTCGTCTTAATTGGACTGGACTTGATTTAAATAAAAATTTAATTACAAAAATAAATATAATTTGGAGAAACTACTACCTACACATACAACATAGAAAATAAATTATCTACAACACAGATAACTACAACTACTCCTACCTTCAACTACTGATGTAAAACTACTCCTATTACTTTAAGAAACAACCTATTCTATCTAACTACTACTATTCTACATTATTATTATTCATAAAATTAAAAAAAAATAAATAAAAATATATATAACTACCTAGTA
>JAQIXA010003739.1:0-13152 GCA_034699045.1 Nanhermannia cf. coronata Gr-Ori-00579
TTACACCGGTCCATTCTTGAACCGGTCCATTCTTGCACCGGTCCTAAATAAACCGGTCCCATATTACCGGATTCGAGTAGTAAAATACTACTATTAATTCCATTAGATTGGATTAGATTAGATTAGAAAAAATAGAAAAAATTTCAAAGCTTTTTAATTTTCGTATATGCTTTTAGATCTGAAATTTTCTGTAAAATTATTTCTGGAGATTTTTAGAGAAAATACTTAAAGAATGAGATTCCTCATTTCATGTGCCTGATCACATTTATTGATTTTTTTTAGCTACAAGATCTGAAAATATCGAGTTGCAATAACACTAATTATTTATTAAAATGTTCAAACTTACATCTACTCGTAGTAAATGCGAGTACTACAGTATATATGTACTACTAATACTAGTAAATAAATAAGAACATTAGTATTCTTTAGCCTTAAGTATTTGCAGAAACTGCAAATAAAAAAGATTTTTTTCCGGTTATTTCTCAATGTTTTTTCCCATAAGTACTCTAGTACAGATCTAGACTATGTACAAGTAGGGTACTGTAGCTACAAGAAACATGTCCAATTCACAATAATCTACTGTAATCCATCAAAAATCGTCTTATTTTCTCCGAAATTTCCAATTCTGGCCACGAACATTGGAAGTTTACATGGTGTTCGCATTAGAAGTACTATTTGTTCAAAGAAAAATGTCCATTTAACACAACTATTCCCAATCCATTTCATTTTTTACCAAAACACCATATTATAGTACCTACTATAAGTAGGGTACTATAAGTATGGAAGTATGGTATTTGGTATACTAAAATATAAGTAGTACAGGAAATCTTTTTTCTTACGATTTTTTGTATTCTTTGAAATACACCACAGGGGGATCAAAATGGACATTTTTTGGCCGAAAAAGCCCCGAAAAGATCCAGATCTCTAGAGACTAATTTTCCCTCTAGTTGCGTAAAAAAACGCTCATTTACAGATACATTTTGACCATCAAAAAACAGTGTTGTTAAATGAGTGGGTCTCAGGTTTTTCATATGATTACAATATAAAAACCCTAATTTTGAATTTTAAACTTAATTTTTTTTGATAATTTATAAAATTTATCGTGCATAGAAGTATTTGATATTATCAGTTAAGATAATTCAGCTGTTAAAGACCAAATTTTCCCCTCAATTAAGCACCTAAGGTGATGTAAAATTGACTTATAATTCGGGTTTTTCGAGCTGAAATGAACTATACAATATTTAACCAAATTCATTTACCTACTATGTAATTCTAGAAATTTTAAGTTTCGAGAGTGATTTCTATCTTTCAAAATTTGATCAAGATAGGATTGGGAAAAATACAAATTTTTACAACCCTGAATAGTAGAAAGAGGATAGTATATGAG
The DNA here is from genome assembly GCA_034699045.1 of Nanhermannia cf. coronata Gr-Ori-00579. Taxonomy (NCBI): domain Eukaryota; kingdom Metazoa; phylum Arthropoda; class Arachnida; order Sarcoptiformes; family Nanhermanniidae; genus Nanhermannia; species Nanhermannia cf. coronata Gr-Ori-00579. Next base: position 1,388 of record JAQIXA010003739.1, read on the forward strand.
GTATTTTATAGATAGTGACCCAAGGGATATTTAAGTGAACATTGAAAAATGAGCTAATAAAATATAACAGTAATATGCCCATTTATGGGTTTGTCTGATTTGAGAATTATTTCACGGATATCTATTAAGTTGTACTAGTTGGTACTAATACTATAGTAGTACATTGCATAGGGATAGGGTGAGAAGAAATGTTCAAAGACAAATTAATTCAATTTCACAATTTCTTATTTCTTCAAGGGGTAATCAAAATCAGGGGGTTTATCGATTCTTCCTATATTTCTGTACTAAATGTGCAATAATCTGATCCTTTATAAGTGTTTTAAGTAACTGCATCGAATAAATTTATTTAGTAATAGATACTTACTATTACTATAATGTACCATTACCATTAATTTAGTGATGAAAGGGAAGGATTCAATAGATCGAATGCTCAACCAACCATTACAATTTACAGTTACTAGTAGACTTATATCCTTTTGGATTAATTCACGATTTGAAAATTTCTCAAAGATAAGAATCGATTTTACAAATTTTAATTCATTTTCATTTTTTCAAATGAGATTCAGCTTAAAAGTTATAATCTGTGGATTTCTTATTAAATATTTAGATAGCCAATTTTTTAAAATATTGAATATTATTACCTAGGTAGGGTACTAGAAGAATTTTTCTAAGCTTTTTAAATTTTGATATTCATTTCTTTGAAGGGTTAGGTAAGAGGAATGTAATAATCTGAGTAACCAGGCTCAGGATTGACCTCAATGATCTTTTCAAAACTCATCTCATATAGTTGATGCATTTGGAAAATAAAATTTGAGTTCCCATATAAGTATTTGATGCAGTTTCTGAACCATGCAGTGCAGTTCATATAAAAATAAGGATTTTTAGTTCATGGGACTTGAAATTTGAGTGTCAGAATTAAAGTGATTTTGTGTGAGTAGGAGTAGGGTGAATAGAGTACCCTACCTATATTAAATAAGGTAAGTAGAAGTAGAGTAATGTGAGTTTCAAAAAGCAAAATCAAGTAAAGTAAAAACCCTCCAAATTGTGAATTCTCAAAATTGAAGTTATAGAAAGTGCTCTTGAGTGCATACAAGTACTCCAGTATTCAATAGTAGACAAGTTTCCTAATGAAATGCACCACTTGCTAAATACTTACTATACTTACTTATACTTACTATACTATAATTTACAATCAAACATCTGTATAACGAAATGTATCTGATATTGCAGCATTGCCCTCAGCACATGAAAAAACATCCGAGAAATCGAGCTTTTTATAGAATTGAAGCCAAATTTTAAACAAGAATTTCAGAAAATTTTGCTTAGAATGTTTCAAAATGTGAAATTTTCTAATTTCAAGAGCTAAAGTGAAACAATATTTGCTAAAATTTTTATATAATCGTTTTTTCTCTATATATTTGTATGTGTATGCGTTATATAGGAGTATTACTGTATGAAGTAGGAACCTATGTATGTGGTACTATCAGTAGGTGCTAGTAAAAGAATTTTTTGTGCCGATCAAAGCATATGCATTTAACAAGAAAATATTGGGTTCTGAAAAATAAGTGGAGTTCTCAACTCAACTCGAAAATTTCAATTTGGTGGAATTCAATTTAATTTAACTCATAGTCAGAGTCTGACTATTAATTGATTGAGTTTCAAACCCAAGTTCATTTACAAATAAGCACATTCAATTTATTCTAGAAGGTACTACAAACAACCGAGTTGAATACATTGATATCAATATCAAGTTACAACTACGAGTATATGGACAAATATTGATTTGCTTTTTTGTTCATTTGCAGTTATTAGGTATTTCTAACATCCAATATAGCATTTTTTGATTTGTTTCCCCCATTTATTTACTATAACTATATCAATGAGTGTATAAGGTAGATACCTAGTGATTTTTGATTGCATTTGCGACTCGATTCCAGATAATATTTCTCCTTTGTATCTCTCTGTAATTGGATAGTAATTGGTAACAAATCACACAAAATACACAATGGTATCATTTACTACAAAAAGCTCATTTATTTATGATTCTATGGCCATTACCACATTGATGTAATTTAATTCAAAAATCGATTCATAACAAAAGAAAGGGCGAGATTTTGCTGACACTCGGCCAAATCAAAAAATATCATTTCCTCATGCCTTATACCATTTTCACACTTTCCTTTCCTATAAAATAGTTGGTAGATTGTATCAAAATTACAAATTTTAAATTAATGATTAGAAAATAAGAATTTCAAGTCTTAATTACCATTTGTATTTTATAAAAATCTCGATAACTTTACAAAAAAACTAGAACTGAGTTTATTGAACTAGAGTTTCGAAATTTTCTGGAAATTATAATGCATATAAGCTTATAAGTATAAGTACTAGTACAAAAAGCCCTATCCTGAGTAATCACATTTGACAATATTTATCAACTGTCCTATTTAAAATAATGTGAATAATCAACTTTTGCCCAACTTTCTGTGCCATATGCCATCAATTACAGTACTCAAAAGGTCTCCAAACTGTCTCACAACACGACAATCAGTCAGTAAATATGCAAACCGAATCATAAATATTTTCAGTTATATAATTTCCTACATTTCATTGTATGCCATGGTGAACCATGGTATATCATGGTATAATTCAGAATATTAGAAAAAGGGTATTCACCGTAATGATCACCGGGAAATGGTCTGAATATCTAGAGGTACTAGTACTAGCAATACTTATAGAAAATTATCATTTCTACTGTATTTTCGAGAAAGAAGTGTATTTGTGTGACATAATAGTGAGGATAACAAAAGCTCTGTGGTTGTCTAACCAAAACTGAACTGAAATGACAAATATTCACGCAAGTAAATATTCAAATTCAAAATTCGAATAACAAAAGGTCCATCGCCCATTCCCCCTTTAAAATTGAGAACAATTTTGAATTATTTTGAGACTTTTGATATTTATGGAAAATAATTCTATTGTCCTTTAGACCTAGTCATTTGTTTAATGAGTAATCAATGATCTACCAGGCTCGAGCTGTACCTTATATACTTAATACTTGAAACTAATTGTTATTATGCCCTAATTCCTAATATCATTATGTCCAAGTACAATAGAACTTTCAGTCTCACAAATTATTTTAAATCTAAAAATCAATAAAAAAACAAGTTTATGCATGTTTTTCAGCTTTAAATACAATTTTATTATAATATATTTCTAAATTGAGGACAAAATCTGACTTTCCGATGGCATAAAGAAAGTTAGAGAAAGAAATTTTATAAATATTTTCTCAAATACAAATAATAGTACTAGTAGTCTTAAAATAGATATCTTAACATTTTCTATTTCAATTGTCTAAACAGTAGTTCAAATTCGAGACAAAAAGCTCATTTTAATAATTCAAAGGAAAAAGGGTCATTATATTAAACTAGATTTAAAGATTGCTTTACATAAATACATGCTTCTAGTAGTAGCTAGTACGAGTAGTAGTCTGTAAATATGAAAATACTAATATTTATATCAGTACTTCTCCCCTGCCTGGATTTTGAAAATTTATTAAATACTTATGCTTTGCATTTTATTACTAGAGTCTACTACAGCTATAGAGTTTGATATAGTAAAGGTTAGGTGCCCCTGAAGTCATGGATTGTTCAAATTTTAAAATTTGAATTTTGAAGAATGAATGGTGGCAAAGTGTTAAAGCAAAGTTATGCAAAATGAACCCACAATTTTAAGTCCAAAGTAAAGAATCAACTTTTCATGAATTTCATTTCAGTCGCCCCCCTTTTTTCCCATTTATTTATGAGCCTTTTCTCATTTCTCATTCTACTCGTAAATATTTCCCTTTACGAAAACACACTACACCATTTAAACTTGTACCTACTACTACAGTGGTACTATAAGTATTTGTGCATATTGTAAAATATTTCTATATTTATATTACACTGGATTTTCATCATTTCCAGCAGGAGGTCGACTCAAAAGCCGCATATTATAAGTAGACTAAGCCATCAACAAACAAATAAACTACACTCAAATCTCTCTATAAAGCATTTTTAATTCAAAAAGATTCATTTTTGAGGATCTTATCGTATATACTGATAGTGTTCTTGATGATTCAAAATAATGTTTTGCAAAAAAATGACAAAAATCACCTGATTTCGATAGGTAGGTTTCGGTAGGTTTCGCTACTTTTTTTTAAAAAAAAAGTTGAATTTTAGAAAATATTGGAAATCTTAGGGATATAAATCTAGTATAGGATCTCTTTTAAAATACGATGCCGATAAAAAGAGAAATTTTGTTGTATTTATAAGGTAAGTATAAGCTTATATAGCAAGGTTATACTATTTAGGCTATAATTTTGTTTGCTGAGCTCTGGTGGCTGATGCTTTTATGTATTACATAATATGTTTACTAGTAGGACATCATAAGCACTATTTTTTCATTATTTTTACAGAATCAGCAGCTTTTGAGCTGTAAAACACCACAACCTTAATCCTTTCCAAGCTTTCTTTCTATTTCATACTAAAATTCATACTTTTAATACTATACTATACTGACTAGGTACTACTGATATATAAAATTTTTAGTTTAGGATATGACGTAGACCACGTCGTTAGAAAATAAATCACCCAACCTTTATCTTTATCTATCTACTAATATATTAAACTGCAAGCTAGCAGCCAACTAGACTTTTTTGAAGTTTAAAAATTAATTTTTACCTACTTTTTCATCTAAAATATTGCTTATTCAGGTATACTTTTTTTTTTACCTTTGCATCATTTTAATTAATTACTTTGAACATTTAAGTAAAGTACTCGAAAATGGATTGATCAATCATTTACAGAATATGTCTCAAAAATCCAAAAATCTGTCCTATTTTCATTTTCATTGCTTTTAAGATACTAGAGAAGAAAAAATCAATCATTTTAATCCTTTTAAAAGTATGTAGTTTACCTACATAAAAATCGAGTCTTTTAGATTCTTGGAAGCTTGAAATTTTACAAAAATGAATTAAAATGGATTGTGATTGATGTAATATGTTTGAACAGTATTTTGCAAAATTTCTACATTTTTTGTTTATTAAAACTATTATAGTAGGGTACTTACTTATTATAATACAAAGCAAAAAATTCAATTTTGCTCTTTCATAAGTGATTAGAGATTTTTTAACTATGCTTTTTTTCTAAATATTTCCCATCACAGAGTTCTTTGAAATAATTGCAAAGAGGAGAAGTTAGCAGGGGGTGAAGCGTTCACTAATAGCTAAAAAAAAGTATAAAGAAAAAAAATCTTTGATGATTTTGACGATAATGATGCGATACTTAAGCTCTTCTCTCCACTCAGAATCACACAGAGTACTTATTTAGTTAGTTTATTTTATTTTACTTTAGTTCTAGTTTAGTTTCAATGAAGGGCTCAAAAACCCTCAATAGAAATCGGTTGACTGACTGTCTTCTCTCTGAAAAAAAAATTCTTTCTCTACTTTCTCCTACTTTCACTTCCTTCCTTTCCCATTTAATTCTTTCATTTTCTTATACTTTATTCTTCTTCTTTCTATGTATTTTGGAGCAACTTTTGAGAAAGAGATTTGAAAACTATACACAGTTGAACTTCTCTATAAGGTTTGTATACACTGTAACTGTAATATGGACTTTATCGACTAAATTGGGCAAAAATGCCAAAGATTCTTGAAAATTTCAATTGAATGGTCCATTTATTGGCTATTCTTAAAATCCCAGATTTAAGACTGTTTTGAAAAACTAAATTCAAAGTAATATGAGTCCAAATTATGATTTCTCAGAGATGAATTACCTAGTGAATATGCCCTCTAAATCACTTTACCCAATAAAAATATATATAAGAGTAGCTCAATTTTGGAGTTTGCAATACTTAAACATAGGTAAAAATTACTATGATAGATTCAGATGTCAAAATCCGGATTTTGGACTCGATTTTGAAGTAAAAATAATGTGTATGGTTAAATTGAAGCCAAAATATGGTTTTTCAAAGATGATTTTGAATTACCTAAGTTATTTATTAGGTTATTTATTCTTTCTTTCTCTTTTTTATGCTTTGTTAGTAGTGGGATTTGTATTTATTAAAAAAAAATAATTTAAAAGATTTTTTAGATACGAGTATAATAATGGTAAATAGATGCTTACAACAGTTTAGATTTCAATTATTTGACAGGTTTTACATCTAGAGTTATACAAAGTAGTTTGTATGTACTATGAAGAGATTTTGTCGTATTACAGTTGCTTAAACTCTATATTACAACTGTTATAATCTAGTCTCGGGTCTGCTGGAGTCTGGAAGCTGTCTTTCGAGTTTGTGTGCAAAATTGCATCCCATCCCGTGATGGGAATTTTTTTTTCTTTCTCTTTTCTTTTTTCATTTCATTTGATTCTCATTTCTTCATCTCATAAGTAGAAATAGGATGAGAAAAGAAGTCTATATTTTATATCAACACTATTATACAGTAAAACTCCTATATAAGGTGCTCATTTATCTGGTAACATCTCTTTAGACCAACTCTCTTTAGAGCAAAAATACAGATAAAAATATTCCTTGAGATAGGGTTTACACTTTTAAGCAGTCTCTTTAATAAGATATTTAAACACTAGGAATCTAATATTTACGGCTTTATACAGAAGTTTTACTGTACATTACTAGAAAAAGAGTGAGAGTGAAATCATCGATTTTTTTCTTTCTTTTTCTAATGCAAGGCTGTGTGAGGAACTCTCGTTAGGTTATAATGGGGTAAGATTATTATTGTTATGTTGGGGAAAAAAGGTATACGAGTGTAGAAAATATAAAATAAAATAAATGCCATATATTAGGGTACAGTACTCCATACTAATACTATAGGTAGGGTACCTTGTATAGTAGTACTATTAGTAGCATTGGTTTTTGAGAAATCCCCTTAAATACATTCTGATCTTGGAATTATTATTATGGTTTTGGATCTCAAAACTGTAGTGGGATTTGTTAATCTACGACAGTCCAAAGTGCTATAAAATAAATATAAAATAGAGTTAAATAATGGAAATAAGAAATTTGGACCCTCCAAACGCATTTTACTTCTGTCCCTTTACCGTATAATGGTAATAAAATAATAAAATTGCTACACTGCGGTATTTTATTTAGAAATTTACAGGTTTATGAACTTTATGAATCATGATTAGAAGTTTTAATTTTTATACATACTCGTATGACTTATAAATTATATTTATATTTTATAATCGAATTTTAAAAGATCTTAGCTTATGAAATAATATAGTCTAAAGCTTATCCTATAGGGTTAGAAATCCTATTTTGATCGACATTTTGAAATTTTTTGATATTTTTAATATTTTGAACTTGTGATTGATAGAGGTTTGGAATTATGGAGATATGTATTTGGATTAGAATCAGAGGATCCTTTAGATTTCAGAGAAATAAAATTTCTCTGAAATCTAAAGGATCCTCTGATTTAGTTTTGTATATAATTTTTACAAATTGGAAAAGTTGTAGAAATTGAGCCAAATTTGAGGTCGATAGCTTTGTAAGTAGGCAGATAATTGGTTTTATTGCAATCGCAAGAAGCAATTTGCTAAATATATATATGAACAATTTTTAAATTAGAACAACAAATATGAAACAAATGGATTTGAAATATATGAGTAAAAGTACACGCAAAAAATTTTGAATCGATATTTATCTTATCCAGCTCTTATACCTAATACTAAGCATGTACCTTAACATATAAATTTTGTTTTTGCAAAAAAGTAAAAAAGTAGAAAGAAATGTTTATAGGTCATGCCTTACTCTTTTTTAAAAAAAAAATTCAAATCATTTTTTTTCTTATTCTTATTCGAGTTCAAATTCCTCGATATTTCCCAATGTCACGAACGAACCCAATTATTCTCCAGTATCAGTATCAAATCTATTCAAATTTTAATACATAGTACAAAATTCAAAGGATTTTGCTTTTCCCGATTCTCAAAGGATTTGCAATATCTAGAAGTGTACACTACTCCTATCCTATATGTGTATGTACAATAGATGCATAGGTACTAGATACTCTACTTATTTGTATAAATACCTTATCGAAAAAATCGAATTGAAATTTGAAACTCGCAAAAAAAACTAACTAAAAAAATCGATTTTCTTCTAGACAGACTTTCTTTGTTCTTTACGAGTAAATCCTAGGGTGTTGTAAATTTAAAATTGAGTTCCATTTTGGATTTAAAATTTACATAATACATGCACCTATACATTCTATTATACAAGTAGTAAAATAGTTGACAGTCAAGTTTTATATCTTTATATCATTGAAATTTTCCATATTTTAAAATACCTGATTTCATAAGAATTTCTCAAAATTTGACACAAAATACATAAAAAGTGTTTCTTCAAAGGTTTTTCAAAGAATATTCTCAAAATTTCCAAAATTTTTCATATTTTGTACCTTATGTATGCATTTAGCATTAGCCTAATGTATTATTAGACCTTTTAATATACTTACATAATAGTTATTAAGATAAAAGATATCAATATTTCATCGAGATAGAATTTTTCAAAATTATTAAAAGTAGAAAATATCAGGTTTTGAAAATTTACAAATATCAGTATTTGATTTTTGATCATTCTTTTAACTAACTACGGAGTATAAAGGTAAGGCATTGTAGTTTATTTTATATTTTTCAATTTTAATGTATCAAGAATTGAATTTGTATTCTTATAGCTATTCTAAAGTTGTATAAAAGGTTTAGAAATTTGGCTTTGATCTTTCCAAATAGATCTGTAGGTTGGTTGGTTTTTCTCGATATTTTTTTGCTAGAAATCCCCTATCCCGGGGGAGCCAAGTCCCCGTTTCACGCCTCGTGCTTTCTCAAAGCACAAATTCTCCAGGAAAAAAAACTCATCCAGTCAGGACAGACAACAAATACAGACGAAAGTGCAGTCGTTATATGGACAAAATTTATATCCGATTTTGGAGATTATCATTAGAACTGATACCCCCCTTGTAACGAACATGTAATACAGATCATGATGAGATCAGGCTCTCAAATACCAGCAAAAGTATACAAATATAATGGAGCATTTTTGGATATTTTGGGATGAAATTCAGAGTTTTGAATCGAGTGGACAGCATCTCAAGTTTACTGCTAGAGTACTTAGAACTTACATACTTACATACAGTAAAGTTTGTAAAAAATGAAATTTTTGAAATCGGGCCAAAGGCCTGAGAAATTTGCCAAAAGTAATCCGGAATCTAAAGTTTGTAGAATTTGGATATGTATATCAGTAAAGGTTACACAATCACAAGAGATTTCAGGATATTAACATACCCATATAATATTATGATGAGCATTAATCCCACCAAAAAATATACCTACTAAAATGCGCGGAAATGAACAAAAATTTAGATTTGAAGCATAATTTCATAAATTCTTACTAAAATCACACAGAAATTTGAACTTAAAGATGTCATATTTTACTAGATTTAGAAATTTTCATAAAATTTATTTTGCAAAATGTGAGAAAAAAAAATCCTGAATTATATTGAGCTGTAATACAATGGGAAATGTAAGTTTAATACTCGATTTCTTAATTTTTGACAAAAATTGTCCAATATTTTGAAATTTTAGATGAAAATACATTAAGGTACAGGAGAAATTTTGATGAAATTTGGGACTCAAAATCGTGGGATTCTCTAAAAAGGTTTATTTATAGCTTGTAAATTAAAAAACTTCTACTCGATAGGCTGAATGAAATCTGTGACTTGGAAATCGATATAACCTTGAAAATTTGAAATTAATTACAAAAATTTATAATTTATTCTCAAAATTGATAAACTTGTGTAAGTTATACAAAGTTATTTTTGTCTACATATAAATACTATAAGTATAGGAATTTAATTATCTAAAAGAATGGTAAAAATGCTTCGTATAATTAGTTTTTCTTTCATTCGTGGCAAAAAAACTAACTTGTTCAACACGCAAAATAGAAATTCCACCATAATTTAAGTCTTATTAAACCCAATAAGTAATTAAATGTGGGTGACATGAAAGATCCTAAAATTCTAGATGTAGAAAAAACTTTTTTTTGAGTCTTTTTTTTGTGCTTTTGATTCATTTCAAACTTGAGTTCTTTTTCATTTCTAACAAAATAATAATCTTTTTTTTCGACTCCAGTTCTATTATATGGTCGTCAAAACTTTCAGTATGCCTTTTTCCAAGGACTAGGACTTTTCCGTAAGATCTTTAATAACATAGTAGAAACTAATTGGATAAAATGAGGGAAATCACACTTACTTAACTCTATATATATGTAGGTTATGTATGTATAAAGGATAAGTAAGGAAATGAAAGCAAAGGCAAAAGTAAAAGTAAAAAAGTAACAATAAAGTACAAAAAAACTTTTATTCCTAATTAAACTAATTCTACTCGTCAATTCTTAAATCTTGGGGAAGCTTATGTAGCACAATTTTAAGTACTTTGTTTTTCAAATAATGGCTCTCCAAATCAAGAAAAAGTTTACCAACTCGTTGACTTTTAATAATTGTGACATGGCAGGAGAAAAGGGGGCACTTTTATATCAAATGGTCTATATACTAGTAGAGTGATAATTTTCCCAATTTTGTTAAAATTTTTGGTATAAGTTAGATAGTTATTTTCCAGAACTAGGACTTGGCATTAGGTCGAATTTAAAAAAAAAACCTATCAGGTCGTAAATTTTCTCAATTGCATATCTTTAGAACAAGGTTAAGAATCTAATCTTTAGAAATTTTTTTTAGAAATTTTAAAGAAAGCTAAGGCTAATCTAGATAATGGTAGTATAAATAATATACCCTACCACTTATTTAGGAAAATTGGACTGTTTAATTTGACTATAACCTCCTAACCCTTTTTAAGTGAACCCTTTTTACAAGCTTTTAATAAGACCAGAAATCAGAAATTGTTTAAAAAAAAGTTTTGAAACTTACCACGAGCTTCAGCTATTGGTTCATCATCTTGTGAGTTTGAAAAGTCATTTTGCCCATCAATTTGTCCATATAGAAGGTATAGGATGAGAATTAAAGCCAAAAGCCAACGACTAGATTGATCCATTATGCTTTAATTTATTCCTACTTTGTAGGTTACAGTGCAGTGTAGAACAAGTAGGTGAATTTCTGTAAAGTAAATAAGATAAAGAGAATTAATCTTTTGTGGTTTTATTCTAGGTAGATAGATACGAGTACTTCTACTTTTCTCCGAAATTTATCTATTTTACTATGTATTGTATAATAAGTAGTGTACTGCACTAGTATACCTACATTGCAAAATTCTAATATTTCAAGTTTACTGAATTTACAATTTATAGTTTTTGCAATATATTTTCGGAGAAATATGCGAACTTATCTTTAGTAAAGGTACATATACTCGTATACCTACTTACAATTCTAACAATTTTGAACATTTTGGAAATATTTTAGGTATCCTTAGTCGAACTAATTCTAAAATTCGTAGCATGTAACCTATAATTATTGTTTAATAACTGGGCTATAGCGAGCTAAAATGTCAATTAACTAGGTCATAATGATACCCTACTATTTAGTAATAATATCTTTTTCGCACTGAAATATACCTGGAAATAATTATCTAATTCTATTTTGGAACATGAACTAAATTCTACTGACTACTACTGACTAGTACTAGTAGTCAAATGATTCTACGACAACTGACCGAAAACACGACTGGCCGAAAATAATAAATTTGGCGACAACTGACCGAAAACACGAC
>JAQIXA010003740.1:0-13146 GCA_034699045.1 Nanhermannia cf. coronata Gr-Ori-00579
CGAAACCTCATTTTGGATTTTTCCCATTTAATTAACATGGGGAACCATTAAAGGGTCCCCTGACCCCAAGGGGTGGGGCAATCTGAAATTTTTTCGAGCATGCACAACTTGACCCTATAAGGGTCCTTCATACCTAATTTGGTTAAAATCGGTCGAGTAGGTTTTGAGTTATACCGCAAACAGACAGACAGACAGACGGACAAAGTGCAAGCAAAGCTGAATGTAGGTGCTCGCTTCGCTCGCACAACGAATCATATTATGAGAAATGCTCTAAAATTTATATATTTTTTTTAAGTATCTATTGAAAAGAATTGCATTTTTGAGACTAGAATATTTCAAATTACCAGCTAGGTACCTTATAAAAGATTTGTAAAAGACATTAATAAAACAGTGTATCTTTACTTGTTGGTAGTATTTTCTTTTAGTATTTTTTTGATATTTATTTGTGCATCATCATTGAGATAAGATAAGAGTAGATAGTTTCGAATTACACGAAATAAAGAGGGAGAAAAAAAAGTAATTTAAGCCTTGCATAACTGCTCATTAAAATGAATTCGCGAGATGCCCCAATGCAAAAAAAGAGGGTAATAAAATTTTGTAAAATGAAAACTGTGTAAACATATCTTTTTTATAATCTACATTACATATAAGATATCAGTAGAGTATACATAGGTAATAATATTGTAAATATAGAGTCAGGGTTTAATTACAATGTCTACACCCTGCATTGAATAAACATTTATTTTGAAAATAGCCGAGAAATTGGATACTCAAAATGAGAGCTAACTACCTACCTACATATTCATACATATATGCAAACATACCCTACTAGAGTATGTAATAAGTATGTAAGTACATAGTAAATATGTAGTGTAAGTAGGCAAATTTCTGTCAATGAATGTAAGGGCCATATTTTATTCAGAATTAAAATTTCCTTGTTTTTAAAATAGGGTCTGTTTTTTGGGGGATTTCATGAATAAAATAACAATTTCAATGCTAATTTACAATTTACAATTTACATGGGTTGTAGTAGTGGGCTAATTGAAATTTACAAATTTACAAATAAGCCAAGACTTTACTATATGACTATGTAGGGTACTACACTATGAGTATGAGAAATATTTGACAGAATTTCCTTCTTCTTACCCACTGGCTTAACTTCAAATTTTACTGTAAATAAACACTGACTTAATTTTAGAAAATTTACAAAATTTACAAAATTCGGTCACTTGGTCAAACTGTATTTCATAGAAAAGAATTTAGGTAGTTCATTTTTTATACCTATACCTAAATTACAAGTAAATTAACTTTCCAATTCCCTAAAACGGCAGATATTTTTTTAGATTTTGGAAATATCATTCCATTATATGATTAGGGTATCTAAATTAGGTTAAGTAAATAATTGCCAAAAAAAGTAAATTTTGAAAACTTCAAAGTCTCTATGAACTCGTTAATAGTTTCAGTTCAGTACTATGTACCTACTAGATATTTCTTATAGGATTTTGATTTTGACCACACCATGCATGGACAAGAACCATTCAAATACCTATCAAATATGATGCACTCGAAGTATTTTCCTGATTAAAACATAGAAAATTGGTTTACCTAATAAATGTGATTTCAATGCATTTTAAATAAATACCCAAATACTAGTACCCTACATACAGATATATCACTATACAAAAGCAGGTATAGATAATTTGGACTTTAAAAATTATTTAGAACATTTGGAATTCAGGTAAGATTTGCCAGTGATTGATTGATTTTATCAGTATAGGCAGTAGTAGTCCATTTTATTGAAAAAAAATTGTAAAAAGAAGGCAGGTAAATCTTTTAGATAAACAAAATTTTAAATTGAATTTAAATTGATAGCAAGATAGATAGAAAGAAATTTAAGAGATCCATTTGGTTTGGTGCGCTTGTCAAATATACCCAATTTAGACTGACATGGAAATAATGGAAAAATTTTTTTATTGGCAAAATGTACCTACCTACCTACCTTACTTAAGGGTCTATAAAATTTAAAATGATATTTAAAACTTTATCGAATTGATATAGAATTGATAACTAGATACGGTACGAGTATACTACTTATCTTTAGATACTCGTAAATATACAACTTCAAATAATCAATCAAAATATCTGTTTTGTACTTTTTCTACTTTTTCTGTAATCTTGTTCAGTATGGTATCCTGATAGTATCACAGGATCTTATAAAAAAACAATACAATTGATTTCCTATTGTTTCAACTCTCTTATTTATTTCCGTTCAAAGGAAAAAACGAATCAAATCAAAGGATTTTTTTTTAGTTTAGATAAATAGGCATTATTTTCAAGCCCTGATTTTATGGTTCGTATGACCCCATGACCTTTTAAAATAAAATTTTCTTGTTCACAAGTAATTAAATCAAATTGCACAGTATAGTAGAATAAAAATACAATAAAAAAAGTGCATTTCTATCATTTTTAGCTCGCTTAATACCTTCATTTACACAATATCCGCATATACACAATACACAATATAAGCTGTGTCTATAATTATTGTACGAGCACTTTCTATTCAACTTTGATTGCACTTTGTCTGTTTGTCTGTCTGTCTGTCCAGAGGATAATTCGAGAACTACTGGACCGATTTGGAACAAATTTGGTATGAAGGACCCTTGCAGGTCTAGATGAGCCATTTCGACAAAAATTTCAGATTGCCCCACCCCTTGGGATTCAGGGGGATCTTTAAGGGTTAATCAAATCAAATGTTAATCAAATGGAAAAATTGAAATTAGCCTTTTATTTTCAAAGTGAGCTTTACATATTTTTCAAAACTTTATTTAAGTACCTAGGTAGAAAAAATAGGCTCACAAACTGGGTAATTTCTACTAGAGTCACGTATCTCTATATAGATAAGGAAGGGTATGAACTTAATTGTGGTGAATTTTATTCACCCATAATAAAATATCTAGTAAAATATCCGTAAAAGACCATCAAAATAAGTAGAAGGTATAGGTATTAATACTAATACTCTTGTAATGTAGTATAGTAATAGAAGATAAATAATAAATTAAATAAAAGTTGAAAAACTTACGCAAAGTGTGTCGAACATGACAATAGTATCACATAGGTGAGGTAGGAAATTGTCCCAAAAAGGGAAAAAGTTCTCGAAATTTTGAACATTTTTTTTCAACTTTTAAGGACCACTTAATGCGAGTACTTTACTTGTAAGGAAAAATGCTCAAGATTTTACGACCAAAATTGTTGAAAAAATCCCTTAGATCTATAATACAGATCGCTGTACAGTATAGACTGGACCATTTTACATTTTACTCGTATCAAGGACCCTTGGCCCACAATCAGTTTCTCTCGGTTCAATAAGCCCCATTACACATGGTATTGTAAAATAAATTTGAGGGAAAAACTTGTAAACATCAGTATAGATAGATAGTATCTGTAAAGTTGTAGAGTATAGATGATAGTATCTGTAGATAATAGTAGGTAGTAATACAGATAGTAGAGTAGATACTTGTAGTGATACAGTTTGATGTAATTAAATTAAATTAATGTCACTATAATTTAAAACTAGAGTTCTATTTCAAATTCTCAAATGAGGGTGGAATTTGAAATGAGATTTTTTACAAAACTTTCCTCGAATTTTACCGATCGCGATGGGATTTTATTCAAATTTTTGTATCCCCTCTGATCTTGTACTTGTACGATTAGCTATGTAGTATAATGTATTCTGCCAATCTGTCAGTCAAACTGTGTGTATATATTGGTAGACGAGTTTATTTTTTTGTGGATTTTTGTCAGGATTTTGAAGGTAGTAGTAGTGGATTAAGCCAAACATTTTGAAACACTGACGGCTTGCCCCCGGGAAATCTCTCGAACCGAAAAAGCTCAAAAATCCAGAAAACGGACCCGAGTAAGAAGAAATGACGAGGAGAAAATATACGCGGATGATGCCCATGCCATGGATAGTTACAAGTATTAGTATTAGCTAGCATTTAGTATTTAGTATTTAGTATGGGATTTTATAAACCTATCTATCTGTACATTAAATAGTACCAAGAAGTGAGAGATTTTTGAACCATATGCATTCTACTACTAAATAAAATACATACACATAGATAGATTGTCCTGAAGAACAAGTAAGATTTTTGACTGTCAGAAATATTTCACATTAATCAATTGATTTTTATTTTTATTTAGGCTTTTTTAACACCTTTAAAGGCTCAATTTCAATCAACCTCAGCCTTCGCTTTAATATATAGGCATAGGAAACAAAAATAACTTTTTTTGCAAAATTTTGATTACCTAAATTGAACATCTGTGTCACATCACATCTATGCAAAACAGAATTTCTGCTAGACCAAAATCTGAAAATACTTTGCAAAAAATTGAAAATCTTGAGAACTTTTAGGACATTTGTCAAAATATGTATTTTCGTAATATGATCAAAACCAAAATCGAAAGTTTTCAAATAAGAAAAATGAGAATTTTTTGCAAATCATCCAATACTATGTAGTAGTACTTTTTTAGAGTTTTTAAGCTGATAGAAATTCTTGTGTTTTTTTTAGGTACTCTACATTTTTTTATTTTTCAAAGTTTTGGATATCCGTCCCCAAATCTAAAGAGTTATCAAAATATCTAAATTACCCATTTAATTACCTATCAGTAAGTATGAGTAGTATCTACTTGTTAAAGTTCAAATTTAAAAAAAATTAAATCTAAAATTTAAAAAAATTTTTTTCACAAGTACCCTACTTTTACTTGTCTCATTTGAGAGAAAACTCTGAAATAATTTCCATCCTGTTGAATCGCAAGCGCAAAAATGTATGTATTTATTTTTACTAACAAAGTGGTAGGCAACTACACTTTAGGTAGTATCTGTATAAGGCATAAGGCATAAGGTAATAGGTAGTAAGGAAAAGAGAAACATGAAATCAGATTGAAATTACATACGCGAAAAAATTCACTTTGACTTGGCCGGCTTTTTTTTCGATCTTTGGATATAAAATATGCATAGAAGTTGAATAAAATATTGGAAAAAGGTGATTTTTATGGCCCAAATGTCAAGTACTCGTACTATACGAGTGAAATCAAAGAGACCTTTTCAAGGAGATCTTCTTTTTATCATCCAGTTTAAAATTTTAAATCTTGAAAAACTTCAGATACCTATTAGTAATACAAATCTTTTTAAAAAAATTCTATTCTATCTCAAGATCAATATCTCGTAGATAGTAGAATATGAGTAGATTAGAAAATAAATGACTTTTGTTAAGTCGTAAATATGCTTGTTAATCTCGATTTAATGAAATCAAAGGACTAATGAATTTTTAGTTGATAATATACAAATCTATTGTATTGTATACATACATTAGGTATTAAATTGTAATGAGTTTGCTAGGATAAGCCATAGAGTTATAGATCCCAAAAATTTCCTTTTTATTAAAATACAATTTGTTGCTTTATAATATGATAGGTAGGGCAACTTTTGTTTTTAAAATTGAATTTCGCAGACAGTCTAAGGATAAGTTCCTATCTAATTATGTAGGTACTACGGAATATACACATTAAATTATGTCAAAATATTTATATTTTTTTGATTATTAGGTATATATTCTTACTTTTACTTTACTATCTTACAAGTAGAGTAAAATTTTAGTTAGGGAGTACTTATTTTAAATTATTTTTTAATATTTAGAATCAGTAGAAAAAAATGCCTTTAAAAAAATTTTTAATAGAAAATACCTATTGTAGATTGTAGAGTATAGACTATTTTGAACCTTGTAAATATGATACCTATAATGTAGATAGTTCATAAATAAAATAACAAAGCCAATTTCAAACTGCTTCAAATTTCTTTGCTAAATTTAAGTATAAATTTATACCTAGTCATTCTATATCCTATTTTTCATTATATTTATGAATTTTTCTTTTGATTGAATTTTTTCAAGCTTTTACTCATATATCCCTATCCTTATGTATTATGTAATGTATCGCTCAAAAAATTTAATAAAGCTAATAAATCTGATACGTATTTACAAAAAGCTTTCAAGATTTCCTTCTCGATACAAACGAGTAGGAAGGGACATGAAGAAGTTTATGGAAATTAGAAATATCATTTTAACTTTGAGATTTCTCTATCTTATTGTACGAGCGAAGCGAGCACTTACTATTCAACTTTGCTTGCACTTTGTCCCTCTGTCTGTCTCTCTGTTTGTCTAGAGGATAACTCGAGAACTACTGGACCGATCTTAACCAAACTTGGCATGAAGGACCCCCCCATAGGGTCTCGGTGTGCCATTTTGACAAAAAATTCAGACTGCCCCTTGGGGTTGAGGAGACCCTTTAAGGGTTCCCCATGTTAATCAAATGGGAAAAATTGAAAATGAGGTTTAAGTGGCTTTAGGGGTAATCGATGACGGAGATTCAGGATTTGATGTCAGTTTGACCCGGGAGTTGACCTTTGACCTCGAAAATTGACATTTGAACCCGAAAAATGGAGCAACTTGTGTTGTTTTCATTGCTTTGCTCGCACAATTAATAATCAACTTCTAATGAGTTGATTAAAGCCTAGTGTATTTTGTATTTTATTTTATTTAGTACCAAAATTGGAGCACGAATATGCAACTAAAAACTGTATCCCACAAGCGATTAAATATCGGTCCAATTTCGGGTTGAATCCAACCATCCAATAAAATACCGATGTATATACAAATGGAAGTATTATTTGAAGTGGGAGCTAAAGTTAATTCGCAATATTTTGATTAATTTAGATTATTCATATTTTTTTATGCTAATTTCACCTCAGCCAAAATCCTACTTAAAAAATAAGTGTCACAACGATACATCCCATTCCGATGTTCTCGTCGAAATATCGGTAATTCCACACAAAAGACCTAAAATTAGAAAAAAAAACATTTTATTCAAAATTTCAATGTTAGTTTTGTACAGTGAACTCCATTTAAAGCTATTGAAACTCATAAGACTTTCAAGATTTTGATTTCAAATTGATTTCAAAAATTATTAAGGCTCAATGCCTCATACACCTAAAGTCTAAATTCTGCCACATGTTATTAAATGGCATTTTTACTTCCACAGATTAGGACGAAATCTCTAAGTACTCCACGTAGAGACTTGAAATTTTTTTTATTATGTCTGCAAATAGTTTTAAAATGTGTCTACGGACATAATAAAAAAAGTCTCTACGTGGAGTACTTAAAGAGATTTCGTCCTAATCTGTGGAAGTAAAAATGCCATTTGATAACATGTGGCAGAATTTAGACTTTAGATATATGGGGCATTGAGCCTTAAAGTTCAATCTAGTCGAAGAATTGAAATTCAATTTATATTTGAATAAATATCTTGGGGTTATAATGTGCTTTCTGTCTTTTATATGGGAATTAGCATAGTAAAGGCCTGAAAGCCGAAGAGACACTTTCGAGTTTTGATATCTAGAATTGAAAGAATTTCGAATTTTTTAATGAGACAGAGAGTTCTTTGACCAGAAATCAAAATATATTTAAATCCTCGCAAGATTTGGCTTATTTGAACGTTTGAAAGGTTACTCAAGAATGTATTGCATTTATGTTAAATTTAAAGAAAAAAAGGTATACCAACTTACATTTACGATGCTAAACATGTTGACAATAGTTAAGCACATAATTCCCAAGAAAATGGCACCTACAATTCACAAAAAATATTAATATTTTTCATAAAAAAAACAATAAAAAGTGTATTAAAAAGAACCTCTAATATTGATAATTCCACCTGGTGTAAGATCTTGATCAAAAAACATCAAGCCAAGTAAAATGGACAAACCAAAAGTTTGAAATACTCGAGCTGGTTCATATTTATATAAATATTTGAATTAATTATTAAAAGGTCATTAAAGGTCATTTACCTAATAGAACCGTAGGATCTCTCAAGATTGTCAACCCTGCCTAAATTTATAACAAAAAAGTAATCTTTACTTAATATCATACAAAATTTTTAATAAAATTTCAAATTACCCTCCAAGTAAGAGCCGCAAATTGTCTACACCAACTAGCTTTATAGGCTTTATTTTTTTGAAAAACTTTCATCAGTTTGGCATTCAAAGTATCAGTTTGTTTTGTCACTTTTATAACGGCTGAATCCTTATCAGTTAATAGCAAAATTTAGGTGAGTAATTTAAAATTTTGAAAAAATTACTTTAATATCTTGATAATGTGAAGTTTCCTCAAAAGTATCGCAAATTTCTCCAGTTCTTTTGCGACTATAGGCTTCTTCTGTATGAGATATAGCGAGGATGTTTATGAAATAATCAGCAGGGTTGTAAATTTTTGGACATTTATAACCCAAACTAAAAAGAAACAAAATTTTTTTGCTTATGATGACTTGTCTGTAATTCATAACAGTATCTAAAATAAAGGATAGCAGGATTATAATGGTATTTCTGGCCTTTCTTGAGATTTATCGAGTAGAATTTTCGGCAAAAATCTCAATTTTGTCATTTTTATGCATTAAAATTGAAACTATCCTTTAAGATTTGACCTAATTTGGCCTTAGATTTGACCTTAGAAAAGGTCAAAAAATCGATAATATGATAATCATAATCTCATTTTTTCCATTACCTTTCAAAATACGAAATTGCATCTCTTCGATCTCCACAAAAAGCAACTCGACCTTCACTCATCAATAGGATTTTGTCAAACATCGCAAAGACCTAAAACAATTAATAGAATCCAGTATAGATACAAGAATTTAACAAGTCATATACATAGAGGTACTTTATATGGCTCTGATTTAATTTCATCCCTATTTTGGTTGAATTTATCCCTGTATTTTTGACCAAACTTTACCCCTGCATCAAATTAACCCAAATATTTTTAAAATCCTAACTTTACCAAACTAACCTAAACCAAAAAGAAATTTTGTGTTAATTTTCATACTGCAGGAGTAAAGCTAGAGACCAGAAATATAGGGGTAAATTCAACCAAAATAGAGATGAAATTAAAAGCTTAAGTCATTTATGTTCAAATATCTTCAATTTTTATATTCAACAAAAGATATGGAAAGATATGAAAAAATTAATTTTCTAAAACACAAGTCCGTCTAATTGAAACCAATATCAAAAAAGCTTCTATTTTTTTTTGTATTTAGATTAATGGAGGCTTTACTTCAGATGGAGGTTGATGAATAGTGCAAATGATCGTTTTCCCCTTAAATGCCATATTCTTGAGCGATTGTATTACTGTACTAGCCATAAATGAATCCAAACCTTTGGGGAAAATCCAACAAATTTCAAAATCTTTATTTTGTCAATATATTGATAGATATTGTCTAAAATTACCTGTAGTTGGCTCGTCACAAAACATTAATGGAGGATCAGTTAAAAACTAAAAAACGTGCTTTTAAAATCTTTCAATTTTTTAAATTATATTTAGGATTACTTCACATGCAAAAGAAAGTCGCTTAATTTCACCTCCAGAACATCCTTTTCCAGTTTCTGGACTTCCAATAGTCGTTCTAGCACATTTTAGCAGCCCAAACTAGAATAGTATTAGGGTTAATATAGATTGTTTTTGAAATTTTGATACTTTGCTTTAGGATGAACTGTTTGTGATTATAATCTGAACTTTTTTGAGATTATATTGACAAGGTCAAATAACAATAGGTTCATCCTAAAACAAGCTGTCTAACAAAAGCGTATACAAACTATCACTAATTTACACTTTTATTAAGTTATTAAATATTTTCATACATCTCTGAGAACATCATGGACAATATTTTTCCTTTCCTTCCTCGAGATATTCCCAGGCAATCGAAGTAGTGCATAAAAACTCAAATATTCTCGAACTGTGAGTGTACTAATGACTGAAACCATATAAAAAAATTAATATCAAAATTTTTTTAAAACTCTTAATTAAATAAGTAATTAAAATAAGCGTTTGACCAAAGTTTCAAAATCTAACATTGGAACAGACCTTGCTATTAGTTTCCTAACTTCACATAATCTCTAACCAAAACTAAACTAATACTTTGGGTTAATTTCATACAAGGGTAAATTTCATAATTTCCTACAGGTTAGACCAAAAATATATGGGCAAAATCAACCAAAATAGGAATGAAATTAAACTAAGCCTTAATATAAAAAAATTTAAAAATTTAAAAAAATTAACAAAAGTAAAAAATGGAAAATATCCAATCTATTAAAGAAAATTGTCAGAAAAAGCAGTCAGAAAAAAACTTTCGGACTTTAGACAAACTTTAAACCATATACAAATTACATACGAGTATGCATCCATTATTAAAAGTCAAAATGTTGGTATATGCTGAATTAAAGTTTGTTTCTGAAATCCTAGATTTCAGATGTTAACCAAAGATAAAATCTAGGATCTCGAAAAAGGATATATTCGGCTTTCAGGCCTGTGCATGTTAAACCTCATATAAAGGCCAGAAAGCCCTTTACAACCCTATAAGATACTCTTTAAAAAAAATTTTAATTACACAAATCATCCTGTTGAACATAGGCTGAAATAATTTTGAGTTGTTTAGCATCAGTTGGGACTCCATTTATCAACCTTTCCCCTGTGACCCTCAAATTCCCCAGATTTCTATGAGTCAAAGTGTTGAGCAAAGTCGATTTACCTGATACGTACATCATACATTAGAAATCTCAATTAACAAAAAAATTAAATTATAATTTGTCTAATTACCCGCTCCACTACTTCCCATAAGAGCCATTAACTCGCCTGGTCTTGCGATTCCAATTACTTTACAATTTAAAAACTACAATTATTTAAGGGTTTCCAAAAAAATTTGATTTTTTACCATTTTTTAGAATGTGCTTTGAGGTTTTTTTCGATTTCATAAATCCGAATTTTGAATCTGAACCACCTGAGTAGACATTTATATCCTTCCAGATGTAGGTGATGCCGATGTCAGTCGTGTTTGCCTTTTTCTTGACATCTGGCTTCAATTCGGTCAATGAACTTTGTGCAGAATAATTTGACACTTCACCCAAAAGTGATGAAGGTTTTGGCCGAGTTATGTAAATCAATGAAGAGGTCTGACTTTGTTGGTCGTCTTGTCTTTGGACTGCATACTCCATATTCTCATCTTGGTCATCTTTGACAAAACCTGAGGCCATCAGCTCTCTCAATTCTCTATCATTTAGGTCGTCCATTGTCTTAAACTACCAATATTATTCAAACTTCAATAAAAATTCATTTCTATACAGAAGTCTTCAGAATTAGAATCAAATTTATTTATAAAAGTTACCATGTCAGCTAAATATACAAATGAACACTTGTGATAAACGATTCAAAAATGACCAAAAAAATCAAAAAATTTGCCAACTTGTCAAGTTTCATAGTGGTGTTCTTAATTCAAATTTTAAAATCCTTGATTTGAAAACAATCATTCATTACATGCCCTACTTTCAAATCTATGATTTGAAAAAAAGACTTGAAGTCGAGTTATAAAAACTATGCGGAATTTTGAACCTTTATTTTATTTCAGATTCAAAATTTTCTGGATACACTTTAGGTTTTCTAAATAACCTAATTTTGTCCTTATTATTTTTTGTAGGTACGAGTAGGTATGTATATGCAAAGGTCAAGAGATTTTTGAAAAGCCCAAATAAAATTGACATGCTACATGCTACATTGCTTGCTAGAGGCTAGAAGATCTGTGTTTTTATTTGACCAATAGATTCGATGATGGCTAATTTTTACTTGTTACAGCTATTTTTATTATTACTAACCAGGTAAATTGATATCGCGGACCAAAATTACTTGATCTCATTATACGAGTAAGTTAATATGAAGTTTACATCAAAATTGACATTTTTGAGCAAAATATTTTGGGCAATGGAGATAGAAACTGACCTAAAAGGTCAAATGAAATGTTATTCCCTATGCTTGTAAGGCATTAGAAATACTACAGACTATCTAAATCCAGACTAAAAAGTACCTAACTGTTTTTACAATGTATTACAAGCATAGGGAATAACATTTTATTTGACCTTTTAGTTAAGTAGCTATCCGATTTGTCCAAAAAATTTTAGGGAAATGTGAATTTTGAGGTCAACTACATTTTATAATGGGATAGTAGTTTGGTCAGAGATATCAATTTACCTGGTAAGTGTGTATTGTTGTATAAAGTTTATATTCAAAATTTTCAAAATTTTTCAATGAAGAATACTCCATAATGATTCAGCAGAATGAGGATTCTCGAATGGGTTAAGGGATTCCCATCCCTTCAAGGGTCCAGAGACCATTTGACGGATTCCAAGGGCGAATAAAAGTGAGGCGAGAGCGATGCCACAGATGAAGCCTTCACGAAAAGTGAGAAAATATCAAATATTATTCATTTCTTGTATCCATTACCTATATCTATATATTAGCAAATTTATAGACAATTTAATATAATTTACCTTCACGAGAAGTGAGTCCAAAGAGTGTGTGTCGAGTTGGGTACTGGAGGAAGAAGAGGTTGGCGGACATCATGAGGGCTCCACCAAAAGACCAAAAGTTTCCAACTTGAATCGAGAGGATTATTTGGGACGCAATGAGACCACTTGTCACGCCGATTGTAGAATATCTGGAAAAAAAATTAATTTCAAACACAAAATTATTGATTTTGTCAAAATTCAAAATTATCTAAAAATTTAATCAGAATTTCTAAAGGATATCTTGGGGTTATAGTTATTATGTGCTTTCTGGCCTTTATATGAGATTTAACATGCAAAGGCCTGAAAGCCAAATACATCCTTAGTATGTAATTAGATTAATAAATGAATATTAGATCTCTGTCCGAATTTCAAGCATTTGACCTTACATGATTGTCTCACCATGTCCAATAAACCAAGCACCCTAAATCAAAAATGTTATCAAAATTTCAAAATATCAAAGTAATAGTGTAGGTAGGTCTTTACTAGTGGAACTAAAGCAGCTATAAAATGAGAATGAGTCCAAGAATCTAAAATTTTAAAATGTTGTCAGAAAATCTAAATAGAAATCTCATTTGAATAATTTTGTAAATCTGACATACATTCTGGTTTATAACCGAGCCAAAAAACAGTGACAAGGGCAGCATATCCGAAAATAATTTCAAGCCAGGAGAAAAGGTAATGGTATTGAAGACAATCTTGATACTTTTTTCCAA